>NW_019281590.1:0-15889 GCF_000648695.1 Onthophagus taurus | reverse complement strand
TAGGAAAATGCTTGAAAAGAATTCCATAAAAATTCTTGACGTTTATAATAGCTGTCAAAAACAAACTAAAAATTCAAATTACCAACTTAAAAAAAAAAATTTTTAGTATTTCTGGTTTAATTTAATTTTAATTTTACTCTCAACACTCTCATCTCGCTTATAAGTGCCATCCTTTTGGTTTCAGCCTTGTCAGCTCGAGTTTCCACCGTGTATGTCAACACAACATATGCCTTGTATATCATACATATATCACATGCCATATATTAATATAGATACCTTGGACTCACAATCAGAGAATAGTTTTACTGATAATTATTTGTATATACTTGCTAAAAACGGATTCCTTCAATACATTTCTAAACCCACTAGGATTTCTTTAGTGGTTCTGAGTCATATTTAGATCACTATTCCATTCGAACTAAAGTTCTGTCCATAAGATTGTCATTGATTTTATCTTTTGGAATAACTGACCACATTCCTTGCATTTTCAACATTTTTTTGTTACGGAACTTAATTATAAATTCAGATAATTTCAGATTATATCAATTTATTAAAAAGCTTATTAATCTGTTCAAATTAACGGATATTATCTCTGCTCCATTATCAATTTTAATAAATGAGTACTTAGCTCAGGGATGCTTTCCACATGTTCTAAAAAATCCTTTGTTGTTCCTATACATAAAATAGACTGTAAAAGATCAGCTAAGAACACTTTTTAAATTCTTAATCTTGTGTTGAGGTTTATGTTGGAAGTACGTATTGTAGATTCTCAACTCATTGTAAGTACAAAAGCCGATGAGCATTACTACCGTTCGTTTATATTTTCCTCATTAAACGCGTTCTTGATTCCTGGAATTATTTCCTTTCGCACCGTTTATCTCATAAAAGAATCATTTGGTCCTACTTGGGTATCCTGTCAATTATAGCTACTCGTAGAAATCTAAGGCTTCCTGAACTGACCTTCCATCATCATGTGCATAGACTGAGATTATATACATGGATGTTTTTCCAGTTCAATTCTGCTCCATTCATTTTCCTTTCTTTTTTTTCTCTCGGAGTTTGTCCAAATATCGATATTTTTTGTTGCAACTCATGCTACAGACGTTCTTTTATTATCATCTTAAATAAATAAATTAATTAAATAAACAATCCGTTTTTTTTTCTACAACGATGCGATAAGGTGCAATGTTTATTTTACGATTTTATCTTTAAATCAATAAATCAAAATATTCCTTTAGGTGTTTACGTTTGGGATGTTGATGGTAAAAAGTACATCGATTTTTTAAGCGGTTATTCCGCGAATAATTTCGGACATTGCCACCCAAAAATCGTTGAAACCTTAAAAGAACAAGCCGGAATTCTTCATCACACCTCAAGGGCTTTTTATTGCGATATTTTCGGTGAATACGCTGAGTATTTAACTAAATACTTTGGATACGATAAAGTTATTCCTATGAATACAGGTAAATTTTAAAATTAATTAATTAATACTTTCTAATTTAATTCGTCTTGATTTAGGTGTTGAAGCTGATGATACAGCGTGTAAATTATCTAGAAAATGGGGTTATAGAAAGAAGATGATTCCCAAAAATAAAGCAAAAATCATTTTTTGTAGTGATAACTTTTGGGGGCGCTCACTAGCTGCTGTTTCAGCTTCAACGGATCCATTAAGTTTCGAAGATTATGGTCCATTTATGCCGGGATTTTCTTGTATTCCTTATAACGATCTCCAATCTTTAGAACAAGCGATTTCCGATCCAACAGTTTGTGCTTTTATGGTTGAACCGATTCAAGGAGAAGCAGGAATTGTAATTCCCGATGAAGGTTATTTAAAAGGGGTTAGAGATCTTTGCTCGAAATACAACGTTTTATGGATAGCCGATGAGATTCAAACGGGAATGGGAAGAACAGGAAAACTTTTAGCGGTCGATCACGAAAATGTCAAACCGGATATTTTAGTGCTCGGAAAAGCTTTAGGAGGGGGAGTATATCCAGTTTCCGCTTGTTTAGCTAACGACGATGTCATGTCCGTTATTGAACCGGGCACTCACGGTTCAACGTTTGGTGGAAATCCTTTAGGTTCAAAAGTTGCAATTGCTGCTTTGGAAGTTCTTAAAGAAGAGGAGTTGGCCGAAAACGCCGAAAGAATGGGGAGGATTTTTAGGGATGGACTTAAAAGTCTAGTTAAAGATAAAGTTATCAGTATGGTCCGAGGAAAAGGATTATTAAACGCCGTTGTTGTTAATAGAAGTAAGTTTAAGAAAATTGTTTCGATTTAATAACAAATTAAATTTATTTTTAGATTATGCAACCGCATGGGATATTTTATTAAAACTAAAAGACTCGGGAATTATCGCTAAACATACCCACGAGGATATTATTCGATTTTCACCACCTCTAGTCATCAATGAAAATGAAATCTGTCAATCGGTAGATATCATTGGAAGAACTATTAAATCTTTCATGAAATAAAAAATACAAAGCATTTAAAATTTATAAATTAAGTTGTTAATGTCGTATTATATCTAATAAGATCGTTATTAATTAATTAAATATTTTTTAATGTGTCAAAAAAATTCTAGTTTAAATATAAGCACCTAATTTTACGGGAATAGTTTATTGCAAATCTGCCCCACAGTTTTGACTCTTCAACTTGTAAGATACCTTGAATTATTGACAGTAAAATTCCCACTTATCTGATAAATCACTTTTAGGTTATGTGTAACTCACCCTCTTAGGAAAGGACAATGGACAGGAATCCGGAAAGCTTCGGTTCGGAGAATTATTCTTCAATCGGACTTCTTTGGATCTGGGGAAATATGCCAGCTTTTTGAATTGGAGAACCAATTTAAGGTTAGGAAACTATTTTTGACATTTATAGGTTAGATTTTTTTATCAAAATCATCCACACCCTTGCTCTTACTAAATTGGACTGCCTTGTTTCAACTTTTTCCTCTTCTTATATACCCTTTTCCCCCTCTCCACAGATTTTTCTTCCTTCTATTTTTAACCCTCGCTTCTGATTGGCTGACGCGTTTCGCGCCATTTCTTCCCTTAAAATAATTTCGAATCTTTCTAAATTCCGAAAACGCCATCTAGCGCATTTCTTTCGAACTACTCAAAATTCCAAAACTTATTTTATTCATATCTTCTTTAATTCTTCACTAATCTGGATAAAACTTCGTATTTGAAGCATATATTTTTCTATTTCAGCCGTCCATTGGAGGTTTCAAGATTCTCCAACCACAAATGAAGTTTGAATTTTACAAATTTAAATCCAATTTTCAAAGTCAAAATCGTTCAAAAATCTTCCGGAACCTAATAAATTAGATGTAATCGACACTGATCTTCCCGTTTTGGATGGTTTAGAAAGGATATTAATAGTTTTAAGAGAATTATGAGCAACTAAAAATGAACTGTCAAATGAATTGAGGTTATGTTTCTCTCTCAGGTGAAATAAATTGTCAAAACCTGTCTCAGAAGCTTTATTATTATACAATAGCCTTATTTATTTAAAAGCAATAATTCCATAACATCTCGGTGATATAACCGGATCAAATAAATGCGTTAAAAACGAATTTTCAACCCCATTTTCTTTTAAATAAAGTAATCGATCCAATAAAATCAAAGATTCAATAGCGGGGGCCATAAACGCTCTTAATAAAGTAAAAAAATACAATTCCTTCTCTCTATTCACAAATAAATTAAAAACCTCCTCGATATCTGCATCGTTTAAAAAGCTATGATCTAATTCTAATCGTTTAAATGACTCTTTAACGTAATCCCCAAACGAATTAAAATCACGTTTTGATCTGCCAACATTCCTATCGGTTAAATCGGGGAAAAATCGATCAAAAATCACTTCTAAAATAGCTCGGTAAAAAATTGTATTGCTTGGGGGTAATTTTTTTGATAAGATTCGATCGATTGATTGTGCAGATAACATTCTAGCTGGTCTTCCTAGTTTAAAATCGACGGATTTTAGATAATCACTCATCGGGAAACCGATTAATTTAGAATCGGACTCAAATTGTTCTTCTAGAAAATGATAGCAACAACTTACATTACAAATTGTTTTAACATTTAAATTTTTAACAAATATGTTTAAAGAAGAAACAGCTAAATGCCCACAAGTATGCAAACCGATTAATGAAATTCCTTCGGGTTTAGCATCAAAAACAGTTTCGATTAATTCATTTAAATTTGTATTTTCATCCACAAATTGAGTAATTTGTTTATAAAGGTCTGAATTTTCATTCGTTTTACGTTCCCTTGGTGTTAAAACAGTTCGTTTTTGATTTTTTACGATTCCATCCCAATTTTTACTTAATTTTTCAGCTCGTTTTTTGGCCCCGTTTGTGTTTGTCTCCGACGAATCAATTCCTAAAATTGGAGTTTTGTAATGAAACGCTAATAATGAGCTTAAATAACCTTTTCCATCACCTAAATCGATGATATGGGAAGTATTTCCGATTAATTTTAATTTAAAAGCGACTGAACTCAAAATTGTGACTTCATGTGATTTTTTATTTTTCATAAATACATCGAGTTTTAAATCGTTTTGAGGTGTTTTATCAAATTTATTATGAAAATCGTTTATGTTGATACAAATATTGCCGTTGTATAAAAGGAATTGTTTGCAATTTTGGGTGAATTTAAATAAATTTGGGGCTAAATCATGGTTTGTTATGGCATCGTAAAAATCGAATTCGTTTTGATTAAATTCTAATTTTAATTCGTTTGGGGTGCAATTTTCATAAAGGTTTTTATTGAAATAATTAACCATATGACAACTAATTAGAGGATAATATTCTTTTAAATAAACTAAAATCTTATCAATTTGAACCTTAATTTCTTGCATTTTTTTCTAAAATGATAAATTATCTAACTCGGGATAAAATGCGTCCACTTTTAACAAAGCGCATGTTTTTTTAAACAAACTTCTAATATTATCTAATTCACTCAGGATATCAATGTCTTTGTTATTACAGTTTGGGAATTTATTTACTTCATCCACAAGTTTTTTGAGTGATTTTAACACCTTCTCTGATAACTTTTCGGACGATTTTAGATAACCTTCGGCAACAGATAAATAATAACCAAGCTCTGCACCAACCTCAGCGCCTCGATGATATCCTAAATGATAACCTTCAACATTCTCTTCGTTTCTACCTTTTTCTAATCCTTCCGAATAACCCTCTTCAATCAATTTTTCTTCACTAAACACTATGTTATCGAATACTTCGTTTATATCAGCATCATTTTCATTTATATCTAGTTATTAAAGTTAAAAATTAGATTTAATTACAATTATAATAAATAAACTAACCTGTCATTTTAATTTATAGGTTAAGTAACGTCTGAAATTGAGGTTGCCTATCTTAAAATGTTTAAATAACATTTTGTTGTAAAATAAGATAAATGTCTATAAACAAAGTATATTTATGCCTCTTAAAAAGTACATGTTACTACTTACATTTATAAATTGTATCGTAACTAATATTTGCTTAATAAACTTATTTAACAAAGAGTTAACATTGTCGTCGTTTCTACCTTTCCGAATACTTCGTTTATATCAGCTTCATTTTCATTTATATCTAGTTATTAAAGTTAAAAATTAGAATTAATTACAATTTCAATAAATAAACTAACCTGTTATTTTAATTTATAGGTTATGTAACGTCTGAAATTGGGGTTGCCTATATTAAAATGTTTAAATAACATTTTGTTGTAAAATAAGAATAAATTTCTATAAACAAAGTATATTTATGCTTCTTAAAAAGTACATGTTACTATTTACATTTATAAATCGTATCGTAACTAATATTTGCTTTTTATAACAAACAAAATTAATTAATAAAGAGTTAAGTAATAAATAACACAATGTTAATAATAAGAAATATCCTAAAATCATATATACAACATATCACAACAAAAAATTAAATAAATAAAATTAAAGGTTATGTTGCTAAATTGACGGATCGAAATTGACACTTTTTGGTTGCTAATTTCACTTTGTACTTTAAGGGATGCGCAAAAAATGTCATTTTCAATTAATTCGATTTTAAATCGACGAAAAATATTTAAAACGAGATGAAATAATAAGAAAATTGGAAAAAAATTATTGTTTTTGATAAAAAAGGTTAAGTAAAGTAATCTCGCAGTACAAAAAGAAATGTCAAAATAAAACGTCATTTATAATTCATTTTTGGTTTAAAAATGACGAAAACTATTGAAAATTGAATGAATTTATAGCGAAAATCATTATGTTGATAAGAAAATTAGATAATGGCGTTAAGCCACATAGAAAAATAAGAATTTTCGATACAAAAACTCCGAGGTGAGAAATAAACATAACCTCACTTTTACGTTGAATAAATAAATCGTTATGCCGTTTTTTTGAATGCTAATTTGACCTCACAGTACAAAAAGAAATGTCAAAATAAAACGGGGTTAAAACGTCATTTATAATTTATTTTTGGTTTAAAAATCGACGAAAAATGTTGAAATTTGAATGAAATTATAAAGAAAATCATTCTGTTGATGGGAAATTCTAAAAATGAAAAAAAAATAAGAATTTTTGGTAAAAAAAAACTCCGAGGTAAGAAATAAACACAACCTCACTTTAAATTGACATTTAATGATTTGAAATGAATCTAATTTTTGATTTATTTTAGGGAAAAAACGTATTTAATGGAACTAATTATATTGATAATGNACGAGAAATGTTGAAATTTGAATGAAATTATAAAGAAAATCATTCTGTTGATGGGAAATTCTAAAAATGAAAAAAAAATAAGAATTTTTGGTAAAAAAAAACTCCGAGGTAAGAAATAAACACAACCTCACTTTAAATTGACATTTAATGATTTAATCTAATTTTAGATTTATTTTAGGGAAAAAACGTATTTAATGGAACTAATTATATTTTAATGTATTAATTTATTAAAAAAATAATAACCGGTAATTTCGCTTCAAGGTCGCAAATAAGAAAGTAAAATATTAATTTCTTTATAATCACAAATTTAAATATCCCGCTTCAAATCTTGAATTCCAATAATTTAATTCCACATTCCCCCGCAGGGTGACCTTTAACTGACACTATTTGAAAGTAATTTACGCGTAGACTTATTTTTTTTTTTTATTAAAACCAACAACTTAACACATTCTTTGAACCAAACACATTCAAAACCCGTTTTAAAATAAAACCCTACGAAATAATAACCCGTTTTTACTCCTAAACACACACATACACACACCNTATCGTCATTTTATCGTTGTGGAGGTGTGATTTCCAATAAAAATTAAGCACAAAGAATGTGGGTGTGTAAACAAGTGTAACAATAACGCGTAATTTATAATGTTAAGGACATTTTTTTATTTAATCCTTTTCTAATTTAAGTAACGTTCATGAACTTGAATTTAAATTCTCAACACAATCAATGTGAATCAGGTCAAGTATCAGCTGGTTGTGCTCCAGATATTTCCCAACCCAATCAATAATTAATTTTTTTTATGTGGATAACAAATTTCTTCAATAAATGTTGTTCTACATAAAATTTTTTATTTTAAATTATTTTAATGTTGTAATTGTGATACCGATTATGACATATTTATCAAAAATAAGAAACCGACGTGATTAGTACATGATGTCCGCATGATTAGAATGTGATGATTAGAGTTAAAAAGATTCGAAATAACGCTGACCTCTGAAGCGAATAGAAATTTTATGATTTCAATGAAGATTTATTTTCATTTTTGATTATTTCTATTTTGTAACTAGATTTATGTTGGCTGTACCTATTAGTATTGTTATCCGGGGATTATTTACCTTAGTAAATTTAACTGAAATAACGTTAATCCGTAATCTTACTCAATATTCCTGATAGGTCATTCAACCCTGGTAAAATATAACTTTACTTAAACCTTCTATTTTCTTTTTGTTTATGGAATAAACAAGAAAGAGGAAAGAGCCAAGATAGTAAGTAATCAATAATTGGACCGCGTTATACATTACTTGACTAAGCGTTTTGAGATTTTCATGCTGTCTGGTGGGTAAAGGTGTAACTTATCTTAGAAAAAATGCAGAATATCGAAAGACTTAAAATACTATTTGTTTTAAAGGATAAAGCTAAGCGCCAATCACGTTATACGATTTCAAGTCCGATTTGCATCATACGTCTAAGAACCGACTTAGATACACCAAGAAATTCTACAATAGAAAAAATTGATGAACCTACAATTTCGGACATTTTATTTTATATAGAATTACAAATAGATTAACATCTCTCATATACAAACGACAGCAGTAGATAGCGCTAGTTACCATAAGATATCACTATGTTGCATATTTCTATTGCACTAAAACTAGAACTAACACTAGACCTAGAACTAGAAATATTCGGGTTTAGCCGTGCGTCTGAAGACGGTTTAGTCGTGAAAAATACTTTCAGTTGTCAATGTCAATTTTAATTTTATTATTATATTCGTAATCTTCATAAAATAACCTTTAAAGTGAGTCCAAACTTGACGCATTTATCTCAAAAAACCAAAAAGTTCGAATTTTTAATTTTGACATATTTGTCAACTTCATAAAAAATCCTTTAAAATGAGTCCAAACTCGACATATTTAACTTTGATATTAATGGAGATACAATCACTTCCGGTTTGAAACGTCAACGTCAATTTTGACATATTTTTCATCTTCATTAAAAAACCTTTAAAATGAGTCCAAAGATTCTCACACTTATCTCAAAAAGCAAAAAAGTTAGAATAAAAAGCATTAAACCCTAAATTAGCAACAATGAAGATAGCAATTTAATTTTTAAATATTAATACCAACCTTAATTTTTTTTATTTAATTTTTGTTTTTAAAAAATTAAGAATATGTCAAAATGACATTGACATTTCAAACCGGAAGTTGCTTATATCTCGAGTAATATTGGAATTAAACGTATCATGTTTGGACTCATTTTAAAGGATTTTTCACGGCGATTACAAATATGTCAAAATTGAGGTTGACATTCTTAACCGGAAGTTGACCATAACTTCATTAATATTGAAGATAAATATGTCGTGTTTGTACTCATTTTAAAGGATTTTTAATGAAGATTACAAATATGTCAAAATTGAGGTTGACCTTTTAAACTTGTAACACTTTAAGTAAAGCTAAGGTTTGTTCCAGCTTCATCGTTCGATTCTCGGCCATATTTCTAAGGCCGTATTAAGGCTTAAACGATGCTTTATTTCGAAATTCTAAGTTCGGTGCTACACATTAAGTATTGATTATATAGTAAGTAATAAGTAAAGATTACCGTCAAAACAACTACAGACTTATTACTTCAGGGATATACCAAAATCTAGGCAGCAACATTAAATGGGTATTCTTTTTAAAGCGATCTCTTTATTACACAGCTTTTCAAAGTGAATTTACAAGAATCGAATTAATCAAGAGTTATATGGTTTGAGTTATATGGTTTTTTGAAGAGCTAAAGATTGTTAAAATATATTCCTATAAATACCTTCATTACCCAACTCACGTGGAAAATTTATAACTTGAATTTAAAGGATATCAGGAGATAAAAACGTTTTTTGATTAAATCGGAAAAATTTAAATAGGAAATAAATTCCTAAACACGTGTAGCACTGAACTTAGAATTTTGAAATAAAGCATCGGCCTTTATTTACTTAACATTGTAACACTTTGTCCTTAATTTCATTTTACAACTTTTTAAACTTTAATTTTGTAAATTAGTAACTAATAATCTGATTTCGACTTTGATATGTGATCTTTTTTAACAAAACAAAAAGAAATATTAGGAAACTTTTTTGTAAAATGGATAAGATGAGAGATGTTAATCTATTTGTAGAGTCTCTGAAGATGGCGAAGGGCCGAAATTGGTTACTACTATGGTCTATTCTGAGAAGTCTTCTATTTTTAGACAGATGAAAACGAAAATCCCGTTTTTCTCAATATCAAGTGATTCATAACGCGATCCAATTGGTCAAATAAAATTGTTCTATGTAGTATTTCAAGGTTGTTAACTTGAAATAATTTGACGTTTGTGTAGTTATAGATAATTTGGTACAAAATCAATAAGAAATCATTTAAAAGTATAATGAGAGGTATTAATTTGATATATTTGAAAAATTTTGAGGTTATGTTTATGACACACGTCAATTCGCGTCTATATTGAATAACTTGATGTTAGCAACAAAGCATTTAACCAACTTCAGAGTATTTCCAAATAGAATTTATTTATTATAATTCATTTCATTTTGAGTTTTTATATCATTGTTGTATATGAAGCAATTATTATAATAAACCACAAATTTCGTATCTTCACATTAACTTGTTAATCTACAAAGATTTAGAAGAAATCGAAATTTGACGTTTTCTTCTGTCAAATCGGCAAGATAACCTAAAATTTTAATTTGTCACTTCAAATTAATTTTTTTATTAAAAATTGATATAATTATTAAAAAAATACGTTTTAAACAGTCTCAAATGATATTGAATCACGCTATTTTTTGTAAGTTTATAAAAGATAACAACAGGATGTGGGAAAAAAATAGATACAAAAAAAACCATTAAAAAGTGTACAAAAATTATTAAAAAAACATTCCGTGTTGTGTAACAACGCGACAGAAACCTCGTTTTATGTGACGATTAGAAATAAAAGTTCTAGATTACGTAATTGTTGTTATATACGCGTTTTAGAAAACGTGCCCCGATTTTAAAACAATTTTTGAGTTGCTGTATATAACTTGATGAATCCTTTGTGAGTTTATCGGGTTGTATTTCAATTAAATCATCTTGGAAATTCCCAGTTGAACGTTTCAAATTTAAAATTAAAATTTCTCAATATTCATCATAATTTTTTTTAATGATTTAATTGAAATCAATTAGAAAGAATAAATGCTCGTTTTAAAGCGGAATTATTTTAAAAATAATTTTTTTGTGGGAAAATTTTGGATATAATTTGAAATAAATTAAAATAAATTTAAACAAAATGTTGTATAGCGATGGAATATTAACAAATTGTACCAGGAGAACAGAATCATTGAGGAGATAGTAATTTGTGCAACGCGAACGGATGCGGGACTTTCGTTGTGATACCGTTCGTTTTGTTGCAAACTCAAAAAAAAAAATCCCCCCATTGGGTCCTTGGTATAACGGTCCAATAACGGTGCGGAACTCGAGGCGATTTAAACACTTTGAATGAAGAAGTGAGAAGTGAAAGTTTTTTTTTTGGCGCGAAAAAATTTTTAATATAAAACATTAAATTCTTACTTGATTTTTTGTACCACAGTCGCTGTCTCTTCCGGTGGTTGTAACCGTAATATCACGACTCCCCAATTTTTTAGCGACTTTTCCTCCATAATTACGGCTTATCAATTGACAGAAACTACCGATGGATTTATAACCGACGTTGCACCGCATCACAAAATTTCAAATTTAGACGAACCTCTCGAAATTAATCGAATCGAAAATTACACGAAAACCGAAAAGATATTTTTCATCACGGCAGATTTTTAAATTGACATTTTCAAAGGTTTTTGACAACTGATTAAAATAAAAAAAAATAAGAATGAATTTTTAATTTATTGAAGTACATACGTATAAATAAATTAAAAGAGGTGTATTTAGAGGGGATTAAAGGGTAAGAATAAAATGTAAGAGATTATTAATTCATTTTATTTATTTAAATAAATTATTTCATTGACATTTAATTTGACGTTTAAATGTCAATTTTATTCTATGCACTCACAGACGACTTAGACATAGGCACCAAGGACAGATTTTTCGATATGCTTTTTGAGGAAATAAATAAAACAAGAAATGGACGAGAAATAATAAATAAAGATCTAAACGTTAAGTTCCAAAATAGTCAGGTGATAGGACGATACGGAGAGAATGAAGTAAACGATAATGGAACCAAATGGATAGAATTCAAATACTAAATCGATACTTTGACCACAAGGATATACCACATAAGTATACCTGCATGAAAAGAACCAAAGATTTAAAATCTATAATAGATCTTATGGCTATTATACAGGGTGTCTCACGTAACTGGTCCATCAAAACTTTTTTAGGTTCCAGTACAGTTTTGAAATTTTGATAGTATGAGTTGTTCAGTCGGAACTTTCGATCTAAAATATTTTCAAGATGGCTGCAACTTCCGGTCTACCGGAAGTAGACTATAACTTCGTTATTTTAAATGGAATGCTATAGTTTTTATTGCACCTTTTAATTGTACGTAAAAAAATATGTTGACTTTCATAAAAGTTATTGGTACCTAGCGTTTTTCGTTTTCGAATTATTTAGATTTTAAGGTTTCTTTGGCAAATTTCACCATGCTCCACGTTCATTCAAAAAAGCTCTAAGTTGGCACGATTACTCTTCAGATGCTCTCAAATAGATTGTCATATATTGTATCAGAATATCTTATACAGGTGGTCAAAAATTGAATTACCGTTTCTCCATATTCAATGGGGAGAAAGTCGAAAATTTTAAATGGAACGCCCCATATTTTATTAGCCTACACGAAAGGGAATTTAATTCTCTACAATTTATCTATAAACATACCTATACCAATTTATTGTAGTTTCTCTCATATTCGTAAATTTATCAAAACATGCAGGAAATGCAGGAACGATTTGTATTTTTATTAGCAGGCCATGACACTTTTTGTTTAACAACAGTTTTTTGTTTAATTTATTTACGATTGATAATCTTTTAGTTTACTAGCTTTTACTTACCAAAAATAACAAACAGAAGATCAAATAAATAAAACATATAATAATAATATATAATAGAATATTTTAAGAGAAATAGAATATTTACTTTAACAAATATTTGCAATTTGGAAAGCGTTTTTGTGTTAGACGGTTACTATGCATAAACTCCTGCAAAAACAGGACGACGTTCAGAAAAGTTTTGCTTCACCTTAACCATCTGAAATCTGTCAGATAAACGCTCACTAAATTAGGTTTCCAAGATATCGTGAAACTCTCTATAATTTGCTGCTGGAGGTCTGTGCACGGTACCGATATGAAAAACCTCCGAACCCACCTTAAATTCAATCCACAATTGTTCAATTCCATTGCCATTTGAAGTAACCTCATACTTAAATGCATCTTTTATAAACATTCCTACACCACCACCCCTCCCCACTCTATCAAAGCACTCAAAGTGGAAACCATCCATTATTATATTATCACTTAACTCCGTCATTCAGGTTTCACTAATTGAAAGAATATACAATTTATTACTATTTATCAACTGCGCCAAGTCATCAATAGGTTTAGAATGAAGAGATTGCACATTTAGGTGACTACTCTCTAGATATTATACTCGTAATCTTGACAAAATAACCTTTAAAGTGAGTCCAAACTTGACGCATTTATCTCATAAAACCAAAAAGTTCGAACTTTCAATTTTTAATTTTGACATATTAGTCAAGTTTATAAAAAATCCTTTAAAATGAGTCCAAACTCGACATATTTAACTTTGATATTAATGGAGATACAATCACTTCCGGTTTGAAACGTCAACGTCAATTTTGACATATTTGTCATCTTCATTAAAAAACCTTTAAAATGAGTCCAAACAAGACTTATCTCAAAAAACAAAAAAGTTAGAATAAAAAACATTAAACCCGAAGTTAGCAACAATGAAGATAGCAATTTAATTTTTAAATATTAATACCAACCTTAATTTTTTAATTTTTTTTTATTATATTTTTGTTTTTGTCACAAATATTAAGACATTTTATAAAAATTAAGAATATGTCAAAATGATATTGACATTTCAAACCGGAAGTTGCTTATATCTCGAGTAATATTGGAATTAAACGTATCATGTTTGGACTCATTTTAAAGGATTTTTTCACGCCGATTACAAATATGTCAAAATTGACGTTGACATTCTTAACCGGAAGTTGACTAAAACTTCATTAATATTAAAGATAAATATGTCGTGTTTGTATTCGTTTTAAAGGATTTTTAATAAAAATTACAAATGTGTCAAAATTGAGGTTGACATTTTAAACCTGAAGTTAGTTATCATATAATAGAAGTTTTATAGCTGCAGTTAATCTACTGTTAGTCACTTTTCCGCAGTTTTCTTTTTATTTTTAACGAAAAACGAGCTTACTACCCTAACAAAAAGTTAATCAGGTCTAGAATCATCTTCAAAACAACCAAAATCTAACCATCGGGGATTTTAACCTGGAAAGAGTGTATAAAGCAGCAATAAAAAAGCTATAAATAAATCTAAATTAACGAAATATTAATTGTTTATTTTTTTAATATCAAGTTGGTAATTAATTTGACGTTTATTTTACATAACCTCAAACTTAGTTTTATTACAAAAGTTGCTACATTTGCAAATAATTAATAATAATTAAGTAATAAAACTCTTCATTTCTTTTTATAAATTAATTCTTAATACATATCAGAAATTGCGTCGATTTGTTTAGTTGGTAACAACGGCTTCGTCTTTTGCAGCCGCAACGGCTGCTACTAAAGCGGCGCCTCTTCCACTTCCATCTTCCGATAACATCAAATCAAACTTAAATAAAAAAATAATAAATGTTTAATTGATAAATAATTAATATTTACCTTTCTTCCAGGATCGACTAACTCACTAATTTTATGCATCATAAGTCCATGGAAATACGGATGAAACCTATAAACACTTCCGTCAACACCGATCGTTACATGGGGTTCACCCATTTTATTTAATAAAGCTGCTAATGTAGCGGAAACTAATCCGGCGGCTCTTCGTGAAACAACTTCACAAATGAAGCGGATGTTCATCATATCAGCATCGGTAGCGTGCCCCAAACCAAGTTTTTGAAGAATCGGTTTTTGTTTCGTATAAACACCCTGTAAGTCTCCTTCGATATCCGATACGAATTTAGTTTCAAATTTTTCACGCTCTTCTAATAGGGGTGACGATTTTCCACCGAAAAGTAGACCATCCTTCGTGAATTTTAAAATTATTAATCGAGCCAATTCCCCCATGTACATCCCAGAAATCATTTTTTCAAACCTTAAACAAATTAATTTTAAATATAGTTCAAATTTAATTCTAGAAAGCTAAACTGTTCAAAAGTTATTAAAATTTTTACAATTATTAGTCAAAATATATCATTGAAAACATGTTTAGGTCAAATTTGGAAATTTCTTCTTGAAACCGGTTTCTGACATTTCACAACATTAGTGACGTAACTAATATGAATTATGTAATGATTCTAGTTCTAGATCGAGTGTTAGTTCTAGTGACAGTGTTAAGTAGCGCTAGTAAGCACTAGATAGTGCTAGATTATACCGGGTGTTTCATTTAAAATGACATATTCTTATATCTCGAATAAACAAAAACTCGAATCGAAAAAAGTTTCAAGTAAACATTTTTTGGTGAGAAGGGGGACACATTGTACACGTGAACAGAATTTTTTTCAGGGTTGCCTAAAGGCCCTTCTGACGTCATTTTTATTTTTTCAAATGGCACATATACTTTTCGAACACGTGCAAGATCGGTTACGAATGAACAGAATCAAATTGTTGTTTTAGCAGCTGTAGATGTTAATCGTCACGTAAGTTGGCGTCAATTGTCAAAAGATTCAGGCATTTCGTTAACGAGTGTACACATCGGATTTTGAATGTTAATTAGTTTCACCTGTATCATGTCTTTCTACAGCAGTGGTGTCCACTAATTTTTGATAAATTAGTGGACTTTTTATCGACTTTTTATATAAATGTCTTGCCAAGATCGACCGAAGGGTTTAAAGTAACCTTCTTTTTTTTTTTGCTCTGAGGCCCAGATATAGATATTTCAGATTCATGATTTTCTTGGCGATCGACGTATCGCCAAGAAAAT
>NW_019281589.1:3576-16968 GCF_000648695.1 Onthophagus taurus | reverse complement strand
TTAAGCTTCAATTTGTGATATAAAGCATAAAAATATCTCAATTCGTTCAGATGATATAAAATAACATTAATATTTTCACCTTAAATATTTGAAGCAGTGCTAAGTAACTTGATACCAACCGTTTTATACATGGTATTAAAATGGGCTATATTACATCTAATTCGTTATTATTCAAGCTTTCTTTTAAGATATCGCCCATTGAAATATCTCGATTTTCTCAAGAATTATCAAAAAAAATGTTTCAATTAATATTTTCGCCATTTTAAGCTAAAACGAATAACGTAATAAGAAACGATCCAACCGTTTGATTAAAACGAGACATATCACATTCGAATCGTTATCAATCAAGCTTCAATTTGTGATATAAAGCATAAAAATATCACAACCTGTTCAGATGATGTAAAATAAAATTTGACTTTGTTTTTAAATATTTAAGGCTGTACCAAGTAACGTGATAACAGCCGTTTTATACATAGTAGTAAAATAGGTTATATCACATCTAATTCCTTATTATTTGGGCTTTCTTTTAAGATATCACCCATTGATATATCTCGATTTTTTCAAAAATTATCAAAAAAATGGTATTAATGAAGATTTTCACCATTTTAAGCTAAAACGAAAAAGGCAATAAAAAACGATTTATCTGTTAGATTAAAACAAGATATATCACATTCGAATCGTTATTAATCAAGCTTCAATTTGTGATATAAAGCATAAAAATATCTCAATCTGTTCAGATGATATAAAATAAAATTTGACTTTGTCTTTAAATATTTGAGGCTGTACCAAGTAACTTGATAACAGCTGTTTTATACGTAGTATTAAAATAGGTTATATCACATCTAATTCCTTATTATTTGGGCTTTCTTTTAAGATATCACCCAAGGAAATATCTCGATTTTCTCAAGAGTTATCAAAAAAAATGTTTCAATTAACATTTTTGCCATTTTAAGCTAAAACAAATAACGTGATAAGAAACGATCTATACATTAGATTAAAACGGGACATATCACATTCGAATTCTCATTAATTAAGCTTCAATTTGTGATATAAAGCATAAAAATATCTCAATTCGTTCAGATGATATAAAATAACATTAATATTTTCACCTTAAATATTTGAAGCAGTGCTAAGTAACTTGATACCAACCGTTTTATACATGGTATTAAAATGGGCTATATTACATCTAATTCGTTATTATTCAAGCTTTCTTTTAAGATATCGCCCATTGAAATATCTCGATTTTCTCAAGAATTATCAAAAAAAATGTTTCAATTAATATTTTCGCCATTTTAAGCTAAAACGAATAACGTAATAAGAAACGATCCAACCGTTTGATTAAAACGAGACATATCACATTCGAATCGTTATCAATCAAGCTTCAATTTGTGATATAAAGCATAAAAATATCACAACCTGTTCAGATGATGTAAAATAAAATTTGACTTTGTTTTTAAATATTTAAGGCTGTACCAAGTAACGTGATAACAGCCGTTTTATACATAGTAGTAAAATAGGTTATATCACATCTAATTCCTTATTATTTGGGCTTTCTTTTAAGATATCACCCAAGGAAATATCTCGATTTTCTCAAGAGTTATCAAAAAAAATGTTTCAATTAACATTTTTGCCATTTTAAGCTAAAACAAATAACGTGATAAGAAACGATCTATACATTAGATTAAAACGGGACATATCATATTCGAATCCTTATTAGTTAAGCTTCAATTTGTGATATAAAGCATAAAAATATCTCAACCCGTTCAGATAATGTAAAATAAAATTTGATTTTTTCTTTAAATATTTGAGGCTGTACCAAGTAACTTTATAACAGCCGTTCTATACATAGTACTAAAATAGGTTATATCACATCGAATTCCTTAATATTCAAGCTTTCTTTTAAGATATCACCCATTGAAATATCTCGATTTTCTCAAGAATTATCAAAAAAAATGTGTCAATTAATATTTTTGCCATTTTAAGCTAATACAAATAACGTGATAAGAAACGATTTATACATTAGATTAAAACGAGACATATCATATTCGAATCCTTATTAATTAAGCTTCAATTTGTGATATAAAGCATAAAAATATCTCAATCTGTTCAGATGATATAAAATAACATTAGTATTTTTACCTTAAATATTTGAGGCTGTACCAAGTAACTTGATACCAACCGTTTTATACATGATATTAAAATGGGCTATATCACATCTAATTCCTTATTATTTGGGCTTTCTTTTAAGATATCACCCAAGGAAATATCTCGATTTTCTCAAGAATTATCAAAAAAAATATTTCAATTAATATTTTCTCCATTTTAAGCTAAAACGAATAACGTAATAAGAATCGATCCAACCGTTTGATTAAAACGAGACATATCACATTCGAATCGTTATTAATCAAGCTTCAATTTGTGATATAAAGCATAAAAATATCACAACCCGTTCAGATGATATAAAATAAAATTTGACTTTGTCTTTAAATATTTGAGGCTGTACCAAGTAACGTGATAACAGCTGTTCTATACATAGTACTAAAATAGGTTATATCACATCTAATTCCTTATTATTTGGACTTTCTTTTAAGATATCACCCATTGATATATCTCGATTTTTCCAAGAATTATTAAAAATATGGTATTAATTAAGATTTTCCCCATTTTAAGTTAAAACGAAAAAGGCAATAAAAAACGATCTATCTGTTAGATTAAAACAAGATATATCACATTCGAATCGTTATTAATCAAGCTTCAATTTGTGATATAAAGCATAAAAATATCTCAACCCGTTCAGATAATATAAAATAAAATTTGATTTTTTCTTTAAATATTTGAGGCTGTACCAAGTAACTTCTTAACAGCCGTTCTATACATAGTACTAAAATAGGTTATATCACNAAATATCACAACCCGTTCAGATGATATAAAATAAAATTTGACTTTGTTTTTAAATATTTGAGGCTGTAGCAAGTAACGTGATAACAGCCGTTCTATGCATAGTACTAAAATAGGTTATATCACATTTAATTCCTTATTATTTAAGCTTTCTTTTAAGATATCACCCAAGGAAATATCTCAATTTCTCCAAGAGATATATAAAGTTAAATTTGAAGGTGTTTTGATCGATTATGACATTTCTGAGTAACCAGATTTGATAAATATCGCAAAATTCAAACATAACGAGTCATATTGTGTTGAATTCCTTATTAAATGAGCTTTCTTTTAAGATATCACCCAAGGCAATATCTCGATTTTTCCAAGAGTTATCAAAATATTCGTATCAATTAAATTTTTCCCATTTTGAGCTAAAACGAAATACCTGATAATAAACTATCTACACATTAGATTTAAACGAGACATATCACATTCGAATCGTTATTAATTAAGCTTTAATTTGTGATATAAAGCATAAAAATATCTCAATCTCTACAAGAAATATTTAGCCTTCTGCAAGCAGATTTTAGTCTTTTATTGTCAATATTTTGTCTTCCTTTGGTAAAATTAAACATTTTATATCCTATAGCTTTTACATAAAGGGCATCTGATATTCCATTAACATATCTAATTTTCTATCTGCAGTTTTTAGACTTCTGCCAGCAATAACTAATCTTCTGCAAGCAGTAAATAGTCCTCTACAAGGAATATTTAGTCTTCTGCAAGCAGATTTTAGTCTTCTATTGTCAATATTTTGTCTTCCATTGGTAAAATTAAACCAATGGCGTCTATATAGAGAGCATCTGGTATTCTATTAACAGTATCTAGTGTTCTTCCAGCAGTTTCCAGAATTCTGGAAGTAGTGTCCAATGATCTGGAAGCAGAAAATAACATTCTGCAAGCAGTATCGAGGTTTATATTAATAAATTTTATCTTCCATTGCACATATTTAGTCTTTTAGACGTGTTAGCTTCTACATAGAGAACGTCTACATTCTATTAACAGTATCTAGTGTCTTGCCAACAATTTCCAGACTTCTGGCAGCAGTAACTAATCTTCTGCAAACAGTAAATAGTCATCCACAAGCAGTTTTTAGTCTTCTATTATCAATATTTTGCTTGCCATTGACCGTATTTAGCTTTTATAAGCAATTTAGTAATTTTTTAGGTTAACTTTAAAAAGTGATATCTCAAGAACTAATTGAGATATCAAAAAACGGTTTTCACCATTAAAATTGTTGAAGAATTTTAAATCAACGCTATTAATATGGTTATTTCGATTTTACACAAAACTTAGAAAAAATAATTTAAATTGAACCCTACAAATGTGTTAATAAATTTTTTTGTGTTTAATTTAAATTATTTTTTCTAAGTGACATATTAAATCGAAATAACCATATTAATCGAGTTTATTTAGAATTCCCTAACAATTTTAATGGTGAAAACAGTTTTTTGAAATCTCAATTAGTTCGTGAGAAATCCTTCTTTAAGTTAACCTAAAAATAATTCATATTGATAGTTATAGTTTAGCAACTAAACTAAATGTTTCCTTAGTTCTAAAATCATTATGATTTATCCCTATCTCTATAATTCGAACTGGCAGAAACCATAAAAAGGATTCTAAAAAAATTAAGCGATAAAAACTAAGTGAACATTCGAAGGGAATGTTGTTATCGAAGAAAAATGCTTTAAATCTAACAAAAAAAGTAAAAATATTACAACCTTCGCTTGACGTAACGTTAATTATGAATAAATTGCGAGCCTTTGTGGTTCTGGGTTTTGGAGGCGGCGGTGGCGGCCGTTATTGTTTGTTCTTCCGGACGCCCGCGTTTAATTCGTTTTCGATTCCGTCCTCTCCCCGTCCGAGCCCAACAAAGCTTAGGAGGAGAGAGGAGAGCCGCTTTGGCAGGAAATTTGTATCCGTACAGGTCAAAGGTACCGCTGTGGTGGTAGCCCTGAGGCATCTTCGGTCATGACGACGTCGGCGTCGACGCCTCGCGGTAATTCGGACGAATTCCACTTTGATTAACTATAGATCTTCACCGCCCAAACTCTATCTTCTCTATCTCACCCAGAAACAACAACAACTCCACCACTATCAACTCATAGTCAGAAAGGAACAAACCAAGACTGCCCCGGGACTTTCAACAGATAAGCTTTTGGTTTGATGTTTGTGATCTCCGTTTCACCTGCCTCGAGAGTTAAATATTAAATATTTATAAATCCGTGATAATAATTAAGAGTCCCGGATGCGGGACGCGATAAGGAAGACTTTATGGGTTTATTACATTCTCGGTAAACATAAATAGTTGATAAAAAAAGCGTAATCGAAAATTTCCACCGAAATTATAATCCAGAAAGAAAGGGCCGAAAATGTTAAGGCGGCGTGCGACAGTGACGTATCGGAGGCAATAAGGCCGCGGGAATCGAGTGGGTTTGACCGATCGTCAGCTGTTTGGGCCCGCTGAGATCCCCGCGGCGCGGGTCCTAATCGAAGATCTGTTATCTTACCGTTTTGATATGGGTTCGTTTCGTTCCTCGGACCTACATCCATCCTGTGATGTATTACCGTATCGACCTTCCACCTTATTATGGAATCCACACGATATATGACATTATTAATTAAATGCGGTCAATGATCAACTTCAAAATTATATATATTGTAATAATAATGCTAATAAAAGACTATTTAGTGCTTGAATATGATTAGATATAGCTGGCAGAAGTATAAAAAGTGAGGGCAGAACATTAAATGTTATTAATGGAACACTAGGTGTTCTATATATAGACGCCATAACAATAGAAGACTAAACACTGCTTCCAGAAGACTATTTATCGCTTGTATCTGATTAGATATTGCTGGCAGAAGTCTGAAAACTGAGGGCAGAACATTAGATGTAGTCATTGCTTATAAAAAGTTAAATACCAAATGCTGCTTGTGGAAGGCTACGTTTTGAGACATTCATTTTAAAAAAAAACCTAAAAAACAACATTTTTAGGCTTAAACTTAAACAACTTTTTCTAAGTGGTGTATAAAATCGAAATAACCATATTAATATCATTTATTTAAAATTCTCCAACAATTTTAATGGTGAAATCAATTTTTTGATATCTCAATTAGTTCTTGAGATATCACTTTTTAAAGTTAATTACCAATTCATATCAATACAATTTTTGGGGATAAATTCAATTTTTTTTTTCTAGGTTATGTTTCAAATTGAAAAAATCAAATTTTGTGTATTTATACAATTTTCTTTGATAAATTTAGTGGTGAAATCAGTTTTTTGAAATTTGGATTACTTTTTGAGAAATTAATTTTTGAAGATAACCCAAAAAAATGTTTTTTAACACATTTTTAGGGTTAAACTTAAATAACTTTTTCTAAGTGGTACATAAAATCGAAATAACCATATTAAACAGATTTTATTTAGAAATTTCCAACAATTTTAATGGTAAAATCCATTTTTTGATATCTCAATTAGTTCTTGAGATATCATTTTTTAAAGTTAACCTAAAAAATTACCCATTCATATCGATACATTATTAGGGTTGAATTTAAATTTTGTTTTCTAGGTTATGTGTTAAATTGGCGAAACCAAATTTGGTGCATTAATACAATTTTCTTTGATAAATTTAGAGGTGAAATTATTTTTTGAATATCTCGATTACTTTTTGAGATATCCATTTTTAAAGATAACCCAAAAAAACTGTTTTTTAACACATTTTTAGGGTTAAACTTAAATCACTTTTTCTAAGTGGTACATAAAATCGAAATAACCATATTAACAGAATTTATTTAAAAATTTCCAACAATTTTAATGGTAAAATCCATTTGTTGATATCTCAATTAGTTCTTAAGATATAACCTGTTAAATATAACCTAAAAAATCGTTTATTATAACATTTTTAGGGTTAAACTTAAATTAGTTTTTCTTAGTTGTATATAAAATCGAAATAACCATATTAATACCCATTATTTAAAATTTTCCAACAATTTTAATAGTGAAAACCGTTTTTTGATATCTCAATTAGTTCTTGAGATATAACCTGTTAAAGATAACCTAAGAAATCGTTTATTAACACGTTTTTAGGGTTAAACTTAAATAACTTTTTCTAAGTTGTATATAAAATCGAAATAACCAGATTAATATCAATTATTTAGAATTTTCCAACAATTTTAATAGTGAAATCCGTTTTTTGATATCTCAATTAGTTCTTGAGATATAATCTGTTAAAGATAACCTAAAAAATCGTTTATTAGCTTATTTTTAGGGTTAAATTTAAATTACTCTTTCTAAGTGGTGTATAAAATCGAAATAACCACATCAACATTATTCGTTTAAAATTTCCCAACAATTTTAATGATGAAAACCATTTTTTGATATCTCAATTCGTTTTTGAGATACAAGTTAGTTAAAGTCAACCTAAATTCATAGTAACAATTTTTTTAGGGTTACGTTAAAATTTTTTTTTTAGGTTATGTTTCAAATTGAAGAAACCAAATTTGGTGCATTAATACAATTTTCTTTGATAAATTTAGGGGTGAAATTATTTTTTTGATACCTCGATTACTTTTTGAGATATTCAGCTTTAAAGATAACCTAAAAAAATCGTTTATTAACACATTTTTAGGGTTAATCTTAAATAACTTTTTCTAAGGTATATATAAAATCGAAATAACCATATTAATACCAATTATTCAAAATTTTCCAACAATTCTAATGGTGAAATCCATTTTTTGATATCTCAATTACTTCGTGAAATATAACTTTTTAAAGTTATATAGATAAATTTTTTAGGGTTGAGTTTAATTTTTTGTATCTAGGTTATGTACAAAATTGGAAAAACCAAATTTTTTGTATTAATACAATTTTCCTCAAGAAATTTAGTGGTGCGATTAGTTTTTTGAAATCTCGATTACTTTTTGAGATATTCATCTTTAAAGATAACCTAAAAAAATCGTTTATTAACACATTTTTAGGATTAAACTTAAATAACTTTTTTTAAGTTGTATATAAAATCGAAATAACCATATTAGTGTGATTTATTTAAAATTCTCCTACAATTTTAATGGTGAAATCCATTTTTTGATATCTCAATTAATTGTTGAGATATAACCTGTTAAAGATAACCTAAAAAATCGTTTATTATAACATTTTTAGGATTAAATTTAAATAACTTTTTCTAAGTGGTGTATAAAATCGAAATAACCATATCAACATTATTCGTTTAAAATTTCCCAACAATTTTAATGGTGAAAACCATTTTTTGATATCTCAATTCGTTTTTGAGATACAACTTAGTTAAAGTCAACCTAAATTCATATTGACACTTTTTTAGGGCGACGTTAAAATTTTTTTTTTTAGGTTATGTTTCAAATTGAAAAAACCAAATTTGGTGCACTCATACAACTTTCTTTGACAAATTTAGTGGTGAAATTAGTTTTTTGAAATCTCGATTACTTTTTGAGATATTCAATTTTTAAGATAACCCAAAAAAATTGTTTTTTAACCCATTTTTAGGGTTAAATTTAAATCACTTTTTCTTAGTTGTATATAAAATCGAAATAACCATATTAATATCAATTATTTGAAATTTTTCTACAATTTTAATGGTGAAATCCATTTTTTGATATCTCAATTAATTCTTGAGATATAAACTGTTAAAGATAACCTAAAAAATCGTTTATTATAACATTTTTTGGATTAAATTTAAATAACTTTTTCTAAGTTATATATAAAATCGAAATAAACATTTTAATACCAATTATACAAAATTTTCCAACAATTCTAATGGTGAAATCCATTTTTTGATATCTCAATTACTTCGTGAGATATAACTTTTTAAAGTTATATAGATAAATTTTTTAGGGTTGAGTTTAATTTTTTGTATCTAGGTTATGTACAAAATTGGAAAAACCAAATTATTTGTATTAATACAATTTTCCTCAACAAATTTTGTGGTGAGATTAGTTTTTTGAAATCTCGATTACTTTTTGAAATATTCATCTTTAAAGATAACCTAAAAAAATCGTTTATTAACACATTTTTAGGGTTAAACTTAAATAACTTTTTCTAAGTTGTATATAAAATCGAAATAACCATATCGATATCATTTATTTAAAATTCTCCTACAATTTTAATGGTGAAATCCATTTTTTGATATCTCAATTAATTCTTGAGATATAACCTGTTAAAGATAACCTAAAAAATCGTTTATTATAACATTTTTAGGATTAAATTTAAATAAATTTTTCTAAGTGGTGTATAAAATCGAAATAACCATATCAACACTATTTGTTTAAAATTTCCCAACAATTTTAATGGTGAAAATCATTTTTTGATATCTTAATTCGTTTTTGAGATACAACTTTTTAAACTCAACCTAAATTCATATTAACACTTTTTTTAGGGTTACGTTAAAATTTTTTTTTCTAGGTTATATTTCAAATTGAAAAAACCAAATTTGGTGCATTAATACAATTTTCTTTGATAAACTTAGGGGTGAAATTATTTTTTTGATACCTCGATTACTTTTTGAGATATTCATCTTTAAAGATAACCTAAAAAAATCGTTTATTAACACATTTTTAGGGTTAAATCTTAAATAACTTTTTCTAAGGTATATAAAATCGAAATAACCATATTAGTGTGATTTATTTAAAATTCTCCTACAATTTTAATGGTGAAATCCATTTTTTGATATCTCAATTAGTTCTTGAGATACGATTTTTTTTATTTATACACAAAAGATAAGGGATAATGCATAATCCAACGTCTTGGTTGCTTCGTTTTAATTATTTGTTGGGCACCTAATTTTTCTGCGGGAAGTGTTCAACATTGAAATTCGATTACTTAGTGCGTTTTATTTTAGTAAAATGACGTAAGTTTTATTTGAAATGTTTCGAGAAAACGAGTAATTTTTTTATTGAAAGGTTGAGTTTTAAAACCGCTTCGCCCCGTCGTCTTTACATTTTTTGTTTATTCACCACCAGTATTCCTTCTTCGCACAATAAATTAAGGAGGGGATGTTTGGCAGTTGATTCGCTAATAACGCGTTTTAGTTGATGTGCGAGCATTTAAGGGTGATAAAGTAGTTTTGAAAAATAAAACTTATTACTTGAATTAAGTGATAAGTACGTGCTAAGTGTTAGGTGATATTAGTGATGTTGAGATCATCGGATTACTATTTTATGGATGTTAAAAGGTATTGTATTAATTCATTTTTTTGTCACAATAAATTAATTTATCTTTTCTTTCCAGCTTTGAAGTAAAACAACATCCATTCGGTGAGTCGTTTTCAATTTTATTAATTAACCAAAACATATCGGAATAATTCATACCATTTGAACGTTACTACAATTAATTAAGGAGATAATTGATGTGTTTGATTAATTAGTTTTTTGTGATTTAATCAAAATCCTTACCTATATTTCAAATCGGGCATTTCGAGCACGCTTTCGTTTGAGATATAAAACATTAAAATCCATCAAACTGTTCTCTAGTTATAATCAATTCAATACAAATTAATTTTTTCTTATTGGGAGCTAGACTTTCGGTTATCCATACTTGCATAAACAACGAGCCGAACACGGTGTCATTCCGACGGATGTACAAGGTTAACGGGAGATAATTGAAATCGGGCATTTTGTGATTTCGATAGAAGAAACTATGACGAATCGAATGACGTATAGATCTTGATCACCGGGTACATCGTTTACGAGTTATCACTACATAAAAAAAGGTCATTTTTGTGCTATTTTCGTGTACCTTCGCATTATTTTGGCGTTTTAGCTGTAGTATGTTCGCAAACAATTTTAGGACCCAGAAAGAGGAAAGATTCACGGTACATGTGTACCATTTGCAACGTGGGGTTGTGTCTGACGCCTTGCTTCGAAATTTACCACACTAAAAACCAATACTGAAAGAAATAAAAGTTGCTGTTGTTCATATGTACAATAAATAATTTTCTGATTTCTCTTTTTATTATTTCTCCATAGATAAANTCCTACAATTTTAATGGTGAAATCCATTTTTTGATATCTCAATTAATTCTTGAGATATAACCTGTTAAAGATAACCTAAAAAATCGTTTATTATAACATTTTTAGGATTAAATTTAAATAACTTTTTCTAAGTGGTGTATAAAATCGAAATAACCATATCAACATTATTCGTTTAAAATTTCCCAACAATTTTAATGGTGAAAACCATTTTTTGATATCTCAATTCGTTTTTGAGATACAACTTAGTTAAAGTCAACCTAAATTCATATTGACACTTTTTTAGGGCGACGTTAAAATTTTTTTTTTTAGGTTATGTTTCAAATTGAAAAAACCAAATTTGGTGCACTCATACAACTTTCTTTGACAAATTTAGTGGTGAAATTAGTTTTTTGAAATCTCGATTACTTTTTGAGATATTCATTTTTTAAGATAACCCAAAAAAATTGTTTCTTAACCCATTTTTAGGGATAAATTTAAATCACTTTTTCTAAGTTGTATATAAAATCGAAATAACTAGATTAATATCAATTATTTAAAATTTTCCAACAATTCTAATAGTGAAATCCATTTTTTGATATCTCAATTAGTTCTTGAGATATAACCTGTTAAAGATAACTTAAAAAATCGTTTATTAGCACATTTTTAGGGTTAAACTTAAATTACTTTTTCTAAGTTGTATATAAAATCGAAATAACCATATTAATACCAATTATTCAAAATTTTCCAACAATTCTAATGGTGAAATCCATTTTTTGATATCTCAATTAGTTCTTGAGATATGACGTTTTAAAGTTATCCTAAAAAATTACCGATTCATATCGATACATTTTTAGGGTTGAGTTTAATTTTTTGTATCTAGGTTATGTACAAAATTGAAAAAATCAAATTTGGTGCACTCATACAATTTTCTTTAACAAATTTAGTGGTGAAATTAGTTTTTTGAAATCTCGATTACTTTTTGAGATATTCATATTTAAAGATAACCCAAAAAAATAGTGTTTTAACACATTTTTAGGGTTAAATTTAAATTGCTTTTTCTTAGTTGTATATAAAATCGAAATAACCATATTAATATCAGTTATTTAAAATTTACCAACTATTTTAATAGTGAAAACCGTTTTTTGATATCTCAATTAGTTCCAGAGATATAACCTGTTAAAGATAACTTAAAAAATCGTTTATTAGCACATTTTTAGGGTTAAACTTAAATTACTTTTTCTAAGTTGTATATAAAATCGAAATAACCATATTAGTATCATTTATTTAAAATTCTCCTACAATTTTAATGGTGAAATCCATTTTTTGATATCTCAATTAGTTCTTGAGATATAACTTTTTAAAATTAACTTAAAAAATTACTCATTTATGTTGACACATTTTTTGGGGTTGAGTTAAATTTCTTTTTCTAGGTTATGTATTAAATTGAAAAAACCAAATTTGGTGCACTCATACAATTTTCTTTAACAAATTTAGTGGTGAAATTAGTTTTTTGAAATCTCGATTACTTTTTGAGATATTCAATTTTTAAGATAACCCAAAAAAATTGTTTTTTAACCCATTTTTAGGGATAAATTTGAATCACTTTTTCTTAGTTGTATATAAAATCGAAATAACCATATTAATATCAATTATTTAAAATTTTCCAACAATTTTAATAATGAAATCCATTTTTTGATATCTCAATTAATTCTTGAGATATCACCTGTTAAAGATAACCCAAAAAATCGTTTATTATAACATATTTAGGATTAAATTTAAATAACTTTTTCTAAGTTGTATATAAAATCGAAATAACCATATTAATACCAATTATTCAAAATTTTCCAACAATTCTAATGGTGAAATCCATTTTGTGATACCTCAATTACTTCTTGAGATATAACTTTTTAAAGCTATATAGATAAATTTTTTAGGGTTGAATTTAATTTTTTGTATCTAGGTTATGTACAAAATTGGAGAAGCTAAATTTTTTGTATTATTATAATTTTCCTCAAGAAATTTAGTGGTGCGATTAGTTTTTTGAAATCTCGATTACTTTTTGAAATATTCATCTTTAAAGATAACCCAAAAAAATCGTTTATTAACCCATTTTTAGGGTTAAACTTAAATAACTTTTTCTAAGTTGTATATAAAATCGAAATAACCATATCAACACTATTTGTTTAAAATTTACCAACAATTTTAATGGTGAAATCCATTTTTTGATATCTCAATTAGTTCTTGAGATATAACTTTTTAAAGTTAACCTAAAAAATTACCCATTCATATTGATACATTTTTAGGGTTGAATTCAAAATCTTTTTTCTAGGTTATGTATCAAATTGAAAAAACCAAATTTGGTGCACTCATACAATTTTCTTTAAGAAATTTAGTGGTGAAATCAGTTTTTTTAAATCTCGATTACTTTTTAAGAAATTAATCTTTAAAGATAACCTAAAAAAACACATTTTT
>NW_019281587.1:0-16400 GCF_000648695.1 Onthophagus taurus | reverse complement strand
AATCACTAGATAGATATATCTAATTAACAACTACTTATATTAACTTAATATATTAACAATTAAAAAGATAATCAAAACATAAGATACAGAATCTGTGAAGATAATCAAAAAATGGAAAAATATTAGGAATCTGTACAAAGTACCAATAAACTTAAAGGTTTGGATACCATTATTGTTTTGTTGTCTTTCACTTGATCCAAAGGTTCAACTTCACTGCCGCGTCAAAAAATAAAATTACATTTCAACATCTGAAGCTCTATGGAATTCTTTCGAAATCCTGCTTTGGAATTTTCTGGAAAGGTGCTGATTCAAGAAAGAAACTTTAACATAATGGCTCTTGGTAGTTTGTCAGACTTATCATACTACTGTTATACTTGGTGGGACACTACACGAATCAAACTGACCTGAAGCACCATTATGGAGTAAAAATCCCAAAAATAGTTGTATGCAGAGAGTATTTTATTGTTGGCTAGGTATGACAAATTTATTGAACACGAACATTAAGTTGTCGTCATCAAAGGTTGAGTCTTCGTTATCTTCAACAGAGTGCAAAATGATATTTCTTGTAGACGGTATTCACACTGATCAAAAAATGTCACTTGAAAAAATGAGGTTAGTACGGACATAAGATGGATAACAAAGTTCTGTTTGGTCAACATCATTTTCCAGCACAGCTTTAAACAAACACGGCTATTTTCGATCAGTCGCCTCCGGCTAGCATTTTTTTAATGAAACGTCAAAAAATGTGATTTGAAAATGTAGAACAAACAAACAAGAATCCTCTACGTCATTTTCCAGCACAACTTCAAACTAGCACGGCCGTTTTTGAAGACATCGGCCGCCCCGGCCATCGAGAGCGCTAAATAAAAATAATACCGAAATACAGGTATTTTGCCATCAATACCGGTTTTTAATACCGGACAAAAATTGTCTCCGGTTGTGCTCCGCGAATCTGACTGCTGTAAAGTGTATCTAAAACTACCCCTTTTGAAATAGAGTGGTCAGATTTTGTTGCGGTCATATCCTAAAGAAGCTTTTAGCCACCCCCAAGAAAAAAAATCCTCACGTGTAAACGAGATTGTACTCCGCGGATCTGATGACTGTAAAATATACCTATAATTACCCCCTATGAGATAGCGTGCCCAGATTTTCTTGCAGTCATTTCCTATGGACGCTTTTAGCCACCTCCTAAAGAGAAAAATTCGCCACAAGTAAACACAAATGTGCTCCGTGTATCTGACTACTGCTAATTGTATCTAAAATTATTCTCTATAAGACAGCGTGGCCAGATCTTGTTGCACTCATTTCCTAAAGACGGTTTTAACCACCCCCAAACGAAAAAAATTTGCCACAAGTAAACGCAAATGTGCTCCGCGTATCTGATTACTACTAATTGTATCTAAAATTATTCTCTATAAGATAGCGTGGCCAGATTTTGTTGCACTCATTTCCTAAAGACGGTTTTCCCGTCAATCAAGAAAAACACGTGATTTGTGCAGAAGTTAAGTAAGTAAACTAAAACCTAATATACGAGTATGAAACAAATAATATCACAAAAAATAAAAACCGAAATAATGTAAAACCTACCACAGAAACAAGATAAAAGTTTACGATGCCGATGGATAGATGCGAGACAGCGCACAACGATAATAAGTTTATTATGACCTGATCTGTTTGGTAATTAAACAATTCATTGTAAGTGTTTCTTAACACTTTATCGACCGGTCATGGTTGAGGCTGCCACTCAGTAAGGACCGGCTTAGTTGCGCACGTATTTGATCCCAGTACCGGCTAAATTTTCCCTATTCATTGTGTTGTGCTTATTGTTTTTGTTTCAAAGGAATGTAATTTTATTGATATTTATACTTTATTTTGCATTTATTTAAAAAATAAAGGGCCTTATTATAAACTAATATACTTACATTGAATATATTCAAGGTAATAGTAATTCAATTTTTAATAATTTTTTAGAGGGTGATATCGCTCGTAACAGTCACCCTTATGCAACGGAATATTACAAAATTTACATACGAAACATGTTCTACTTGTTATCTTTTTCGACGCACATACTCTACATTATTTTTGAGGTGTTTTGCTTTTACTACTTGTCACTATTCTTATAAGTTTATGCTTCTTTATGCATGATAATCTTTTTGGCGGATCTGATCTTGGTGCTCTTCTCGTAGGCTCTGAAGTATTTGATTTGTTCGTTGAGTCTGCTGTGTCGTCACTTTCAGAATCTGTTGATGATAAATCGGGTATCCACGCAATTGCCACCTGGTGTAAGAATTGCTTATATGTCAACTTCTTTCCGTTCAAAGTTGTGTACGTTTTAAATGCATTAAAAAGCGCACAATTGATTAAAAACATTACTACTCGTTTGGTCCACTTCTTCGTTTTTCTAAAAATAGAGTAGTAAGACAGATATTGATCAGCGCGATCTACCCCCTTCATGTACTTGTTGTAATCAATTATTGACTCAGGCTTTTGAATTGATATATGTGATCTTCTATTTACACTTCCGGATTCCATTATTCGCGCCGAATGTATCGTAGATATCATGTATACATTTCGTTTACCGTTATTCCATATTTGTAACAGAATATCGTGTTTTCTACGAAATGTAGTTTGACCATTTGAAAGGGTTACTTTTTGGAGACATTGAGGAAGACCTCTATTTTTACGAATAGTTCCACATACCCGTACTTTATTTTGCAAGAGAACTTCAGCCATATGGACACTGTTGTAATAATTATCCTGATAAATGTGATGCCAAATATTTTTATAAGGATCAATAACTTGTAGAATAGTGTTTTCCAATTTCATTCCTTGGCAAGCATACACTTCAAAATTACAAACGGGAATGTAGGTTCTGAATGACAGTCTTCCCCGCCACGGAATAATACATTCATCTAATGATAATTGTTGACAAGGTTTATATACATCAACAAATCTATTCTTTAAATAATTTATAACTGGCTGAACTTTTACAAGTCTGTTTGAATTTGTGGGTATATCTTCATTGTACCAGCTCTGCAGTATCTGCATAAATCTGGTTCTGCTCATTACTTTAGAAAAAAACGGAGTTTCGATGCTTGGGTCAGTTGACCAGTAATCGTGAAGTCTGTCTTTTTTTACTTGTCCCATTAGAATCATTAGACCTAAAAAATTTTTCATTTCTGGCAACGTAATATCCATCCATTTCTTCGTTCTTGAGATAGTTTTCTATTTATTGATTATTTGATAGTGATATCTATTCGATTCTTTAACCAAATATTCCAAAAAGTCATCTCCAATAAATAAGTTGTATCTCCAATGTCTATTACACTTTCTTCGTATTTTGGTAGAATTTTTATACCTGGGCTTCCTTCGAAAGGTTCCAAAATAATTGATTTGTCATTTGTTGACCACGTATCGATGTTTACTTCAGCAGTGTCATCATTATCACTTTCTGAATCGCTAGATTGCAGTGGCAATAATTTGCGTGGCTTCCGAATGTTTATAGAAGAATCACTGCTATCACCATCACTATCACTTTCTGAATAACAATTATAGTCTGACAAAGTATCTAAGCAAACCTCTTCATCTGGACGATCTTTATCCATTGTAAACAGTAAAAAGTAAAAATATTATAATTTGTAAGGATACGGAGAGGACAGCTAACTACTATACACGTTGATACACGTTTGTTTGTCTCAGACATATAGTCAGACGAAACCCGTCGATAACTAAAAGCCGATTAATAGGCTATCAGTTGATAAGCGTTGGCAGTCGAAAAGCTGATTAATAGGCTAGCGGAGCACAATCTCGTTTACGTGGGGTTATACTTTTTATTTTACCTAAAAATGATCGTGTAAAACCGACTTTAGCGTATACTCGGATGTCTTCGGTAAAACGGGTNATTTGAAAACGGTTCCAGATATCTTCATAACTCGAAACACAGCTTTTTATTAAACTAAAACTCGAACTAACACTAGTATTATCACAAGAACTAACACTACACCTAGAACTAGAAACTTTAGGGTTACGCCGTGCGCCTTTTGAAAAAAAGTTTGACGTTTCGGATGCCATGTTGCAACCTTCTTCAGAAACAAATACGAAGTTAACGAATTTAATCCTTTTTAAGCAGATTTTAGAACCACAACTTTCCTGTCTATTTCAGAAACGCTTTTTGTCTAGAGTTAGTTTCAGTGATAGTGCTAGTGTTAGTTCTAGTTTTAATTTAATTAACCGGCCGTGAAAGCGAAGGCTTTCACTTACATAGATTTTTAGTTTTTATGATATTAATTAATAAAAATGTAAGAAAATTCGGCGGTATACAGTGCGTCCGTAAAGCAGCGGATATAGACGATAAAATCATTCTAAATGGTTTATGGAAAAATCCCGTAAACAGGTTTAAACATTTAAATTTTTTGTATTTTTTTGGTGTAGATTTTAATTTTTTCCGACTTTTCAAACGAGTTATGACGTCATCGATGTTTTTTTCAAATGGCAATCCCCCATTGTTATTACGGAATATGAAAGAGGTTTTTTTTCTGAATCTAGTATATACAATCAATGTTTAAATTTGCTAGACATTATAACAATTGCAGTAGCCATGAGTAACTATGGTAACTACTTATTTTAATGCCATATATTGCAATAAGTGCCGCTGGAATTGAGTTAGGTCAACATTATCGGGATGAGGCTGTTATGGTAGGAATGATGTTTTGAAAAAATCAAAAAAGTAAGGATCCGACAATTTAACTATTTACTTGTCCACTCAATGTAAATGTTTCCTCGCCGGAAAAAACTATGTTTTTGACAAAGCCTTCGTTGTCGTTACAAAATTATTGTTGCAAAAGTTACGACTCATTGCTCGTCAATGAGGTTTACTTTATGGGAATGATATTTTGCGGTTTTTAAAATTTTGTGCCAAATTTGACCCAATTGTTTTGTTGAATCTCCCGGAAAACATTTGGTCGGCCAGACTTCGAGAAATCTGGTAGATGTTCATCCTTTATAAATTTAATCACAGCTAGGCTTACCATACTTTGGCTAATGAGTTGGCGATCAGGATATGTTACATTAAAGAGGTCAACTACTTGCTAAATCAGTTTTAGACACTTAGGAAATTTAGTTATAATATAATAACATAAAAGCATAAACTATATGTATTTAACGTGATAGAAAAAATTTCGAATTTTGTTGTACTTTTATCATCAGAGACAAAAGTCAATAAATTTTACAGGAAATTAACATCGAAAATATAAAACGGTGAACAAATTAAATTATTATTGTCACATAATTTACCTACTTAAAATAAACGTAAAAATTTTTAAAATCTTTAAAGATTTAACTCCACATGGACGTCTTTTGTGGCAAATGTTACAAGATGGTCTGTATGTATTTGTATCTGATCTATATGTATTTACATGGATAATTTTATTTTGGCTCAACCGGTTTCAAATGCTAACCGCATTCATCATCAGGAGCGTGCCACGTTAGAACAGAATATTTTTAAAAGCATATTTTGTCTTCTATGGTTTTTTTTGTATTCTTACTTTATCGTTTTACTTTCTGGATCCTCTGTATTTTATTATTTTTATTATTGTTCTGTATAGATATTAACTCTGTTCTATTTAATTATTTTAGTTCTACAATGTTTTTGTAAATGAATGGTTACAAAAATCGTCAAAAAGTACTATTTTATTGGCAACAGTTATCTGCTAAATTCTATTCTTCTAAATTCTTCCATAGTGGATACATCAAATAAAAACAATTTTTTCCTGTAACTTGGAGGAGAAGGGGTTTTGAACAAAAAATTAAGACCTTAATNAGCCTTCGTTGTCGTTCCAAATTGTTGTTACAAAAGTTACGACTCATTGCTCGTCAATGAGGTTTACTTTATGGGAATGATATTTTGCGGTTTTTAAAATTTTGTGCCAAATTCGACCCAATTGTTTTGTTGAATCTCCCGGAAAACATTTGGTCGTCCAGACTTCGAGAAATCTCGTAGATATTCATGCTTTGTAAATTTAATCACAGCTAGGCTTACCATACTTTGGCAAATGAGTTGGCGATCAGGATATGTTACATTAAAAAGGTCAACTACTTGCTAAATCAGTTTTAGACACTTAGGAAATTTAGTTATAAGATAATAACATAAAAACATAAACTATGTGTATTTTCATGGATAATTTTATTTTGGCTCAACCGGTTTCAAATGCTAACCGCATTTCATCATCAGGAGCGTGCCACGTCAGAACAGAATATTTTTAAAAACATATTTTGTCTTCTATGGTTTTTTTTGTATTCTTACTTTATCGTTTTACTTTCTGGATCCTCTGTATTTTATTATTTTTATTATTGTTCTGTTTAGATATTAACTCTGTTCTATTTAATTATTTTAATTCTACAATGTTTTTGTAAATGAATGGTTACAAAAATCGTCAAAAAGTGCTATTTTATTGGCAACAGTTATCTGCCAAATTCTATTCGTCTAAATTCTTCCATAGTGGATACATCAAATAAAAACAATTTTTTCCTGTAACTTGGAGGAGAAGGGGTTTTGAACAAAAAATTAAGACCTTAATCTTAATTTTTGTTGAAAAATCATCCTTTAATAATAATCTATTTTATTCTTTGCCATAACTTTCTGCATAGTTTTCCCTCTCTTGACGATGATGTACAATACTGCTTTGTTTAAAGTTTGTCGTAATCTTTCTCTCCTTCTAGTTCCTTGCAACTTAGCCTGCCACGCCTGCTTTACTTGTGAGCCCACCAACTTAATTGTCACTTCCCAGTGAAGACACTCAACGGTTCAATATTTCTTTCACTTTTCTCAGGTACCTCATCTGAACTGCCATTTACTTCTATTTATGTAAGTATCCAAGTTTCTTATCGAGAAGCCAATATTGGTCTAAATATCGCTTTGTAGGTATTCATATTCGTCTTACTCGATATTTCTCTGTTCTTGGTAAATAGGATTCATACTGTAATATTGATTCAATATAATTCGAAGGTAAAACCTATTGTCAACGCTTTTCAAATAAAGCAAGTGTTATACTCCGCTCAATTCTAAGTATATGAGGTGTCTTGTAAAGATTGTGAGAGGATCTATATTGGTCAGACGGGCAGGAATCGAAGCAGGAAGAGTCAGAATACGAGAACATCTTACTAAGGATTCCTCCACTTTCTTCAAACAAATGAAAGAACGCGAGCACTCTGCAGATATTGAAAGTATAAAATTACTAAAACATCTTAACAAATCCATGGAATTCGACCTATATCAAGAGTTTTTTATACATTGTTTTTATACATTGAATGACATCAATTATTTTTTAACAACAACAGATATTTCTTAAAATACATAAAAAATTAAATTAATTTTCTGCAGTTTCCCTTTCCAAATAGTAAATCCGCACATTTTTTTTCTCATTAATTTTAAAATAAATTTTAAATGAAATCTGCAATTGCTTTTAAGAACAATTTGCAGTTTTCTTTGTTGCCTTTTAATGTTATTTCCATCTCATTTACGTCTGCTTGACCTTCAAATTTTCAAGTTTTTATTGTCACGGTCATTTACATACTTTATTGGTGTAGCGTTATTTTTGTTAATTTGAAGTGTTTAATTTTCATCGATTGTGTACAATAATTATAGCTTCTATTTCCTGCTTTTTGATTCAATAAACATTCTGTAGGTGAATTTCTTAAAGACCACGTTAAATAAAAAAATTATTACCTCTCATTACCATCTCTTTTTTATATAGAAGTTAAAAATAGTATCTTAGATGAACAAACATATAGTTATAAAACATTCCATTGGAATTTTACTTCTTAATATACCTTCACGAAGTAGTGGCTGAGGACGATTTTATAATCGAAATACACCTCGTTGTATACCGTTTTCACAAAACAATATAATTCATCTAAACAACTTGATTTTTATTTAATTTAATAACGCTTTTCAAGGCGTTTGCGTACTGTTTCTTGCCGCTAAAGACATACAAACCATTGAAGTAATCCTTAAAAAATATAGGAGACAACACGAAACTTCTTTTGCAGGCACGCAGCAAGAAATTTCTGAAATAGCCATTAAAATAGCCAATAAAATGCCGCGCATTATTCAACAACAAAAATATAAGGCAAATTCGATTCAGAAACCAACTTTACTTTTTACCAGTTCTTTCTTCTTCTGTAGACCCTCCAACAATCATAATAACAATATAATAATATAATAAATATATCAGTCATATTTGCATGAACATCTATAAAAGTATCACAGCTCTTATCACTATAGCCTTTATTATACCTAAGATTTAGTTCACATCCAATTATCACATGTAAGTCATTCTTCTCCACTGTTTTTCCATCAATTAGTGCGCTTTCCTTCACCTATTAAAATTAAGTTACGCAAATCTAATCGCTTCTCTCGCAATATTTTTTATTACACTGTTTCTTTTCACTTGTATGTCATTCTCCTCATCTCTCGTATTATTGCAGCCATCTTTATCAATCATTCCGTCGCTTTCCCCGTTATGGCGCTATTCTTTATATCTAAAAGGCTTTGTGCTTTCTTCTTCTCTATCTTAATAATCGTTGCCTGCCTGCTATTCCTCATGGGTTTTCTCAAGAATTTTGTGAATCTTTTCCTTTACTACCTCTTTGTCCATCACACCATCTATTGTTCTAATATGTAGTATTTCTGTGTCAGTTCTTAGTTTTGCCACGTACGTATTATCTTTATATTAAGACTTTTTGCTATACCTTGGGATACTTTTTCCGTAACGAGTTTCTCTTTTTCCATCGTTATGATGAGTTCTCCGTCCCTTGTACTGAGAAGACTTCATATTCCTTCCTCTACATTTTCCCTTATCAACACGTTTTTAACTTTCTTTAATCTTTCCATAAATGGTAGTTGTTCTACCGATACGACGAGAGCGTATGTGTTTCGATTTGTCGACGGACAGTTACTTACATTCCCTGGAAGGTCCCTTCAAACAGTATATTCCTTCTAAACCAGGGTTGATATATCTTCATAAGCTTACAATTACCAAATAAACTAATAATAACGTAACCAAGGGCAACATGTTGTCTTGAATATAATAAAGGGGTTGGAAGAAGAAGAGAGAAATGTGAGAAGTGCTATTTTTTTACAAGACTTGACTTATTTAAAAAATTAGAAAATAGAAACTTTACACTGCATCGTATAATTGGAAAAAATTGATAATAACTTCCTCGAGACTTGGATATTACGTGAGAAAGGAATGTATACCCAATAAAATTTTGTTTCTAAAAAAGGTAAGATCGTTACTTTGCTAATTTTGCTATTAAATTAAATATTTATAATAAAACTGTAAATTTATAATAAGTATTATGATACAAGAATACCCTAGAAGGTGATAGATATACGATAGGCTAATTATTGTAAATGTATATTTTATAGATTTTGCTTTTATGTTCATCATAAATATGTTTTGTCCACAATACTGGCTCCATCTGTTTTAATTCTTGAGAAATGACACATTTTTTTATGAAAACCATACATTTTAACACCATAAGCCGTTACGCAGAAATTTCAACGGAATGCAAACGATTACAAGCTTTGTTTTTAGATCATTAAAACACTTTTGGTATGCAAGATTTTACTTAATCGGTTTTTGTTTTCGAATAGATAGATTTTTTTAATATTGATCATCTATTCGTATAAAATTGATTCAATGATGATCGTGATATTAATTAAAATAGAAAGAATTAAATAAAATTCGTGTAACGATGATAGAATTATTTATTTATATTATTCAGTGCTTACTATAGTATTCGACCATGTAGTGGTCTTCCTCAGGCACAACTACAATAACAAAAAAATGTATTAGAAGGAACATAGAATAATCCAGAAGTTACCCTAAATATTATGATCTAAAAATATAAAAGTAAAGAACATAAATTACCGTCAAAGCGTAATTTAGATATTAAATGACATCAGTTTCTTTAGGATTAATGATATTGGCTCAAAGTTGTTCTAAAAATCTATAAAAAAGGAATACAAAATGGTCAATTGTACAAATAGCGTACTTACAATAATTATCCGTTAAAGAATATTTCAAAATCAATATGATGTATGTCGGAAAGTAAAATAAACGGCGATGTTAACATATTAAAAACATGCAAAAATCACGAACTTATCAACAAAATATAACAAATCGAAAAAGATTATTCTTCACACAAAAGGACGAAATAAACTGGCTTCGATAAAGAATTATTGAAGAGAGAAGAAAGGCGATATCTCATTTTAGAAAACAGAAACATGTTGTATCTATTCTATCACTTAAATTTTATTTCTTATCTATATCTATAAATATGAAACATCTATCAATAGATAATATGGAAAAATCACTTATTGCATGTATTTGATGAAAAATCTATAATTATTGACATCCGCTAGGTCGTTCATAAGACAATTATTGTTGCTATTCTTATGTATAAAGTATTCCTCAAATAGATCAAGTTTTTTCGATTTCTTTATATTTTTCCACAGACTCACATTATTAATGTCTCTAGTATGGTTATTAAGTTTTAAATGCTTAAAAACAGCTGAAGTATCTCCATTTAGGTGATATTGTATATCCATATTGCGAGGACTATAATTAAGAAATAGATGAAAGTATTAGAAACTTCTTTCTCGCTAAATAATTTTTAATTTCATTTACTCAAAAAAACGGTTTTCGGCCATATTCAGGATGGCCTGAATATGTAAGTTTCTATTACCTTCATCTATTTCTCTATTCAGGTGTTCTTTAAATCTAGTGTGGATGTTTCTTGCAGTCTGTCATATATAGCACATGTTGCAATTCAATCTTATATACACTGTTCAATGACGTATTGTCAAATTTGTGTTTATTATTTAACAAATTTAATATTTAGATATTTTTGAATTCGATGAGAAAACTGGGATAATGTCAACTTTACCAAGATTTTTCTTGACTTTTGACTGAATGGAAAGGACGAATAGTAAGGTTATATATTTAACGCTTTTCTTATAGTGCGGATATATTAGTTTAATGATGTTACATTTATGTACCATGTTATGAATGTCCTGTAAGTCTTTGATGTTGTATCCATTATTCAAACCGATTTTTACAATTTTATGAAGTTCTGGGAGATAAATGGAATCGTTTAACGGTACTTTTTGTAATCTATTGAAAAGAAAACGAAATGATGCCTGTTTATGTTCAGTAGATTTGAATGAAAGTTTGGGAATTATTACGTCTGTGGCTGTTTGTTTGCGAAATATATCAAAGCTCAAGCTATAATCAGGATCTCTTGAAATCACTAAGTCTAAAAAGTTCAGCCTACAGTCTGTTTCAATTTCAGAAGTGAACTGCAGGTTATTAATATTATTAAAAATATTATTTAATGGTAAAAGTTTTGCTGCATTACCTTCAAAAATGATAAAGATATCATCTAGATATTTCCCGTAAAATGAGATATCTTTGGTTATACACTTATATTTATCTGAGAAAAGCTTGTTTTCGTAATGATTGACATAAATATCAGCTATTATACCTGAGATGGGCGAACCCATAGGGAGATCATCTTTCATCTGGTAATAACTATTATTAAAAATGAAAAAGTTTTGGTTGCATACCATTTTAAGTAACCTAGAGAAATATGTTATTTTCTTCTAGATCTAATGAATTTTGGTTCTTAAGAAGAAATTTCTCAATAATGAAAATAGATTTATCTATTGCGATATTAGTATACAGATTTTTAATGTCATATAACTGAAATATTTTTTATTTTATTGATGAGATCTATAGAATTTTTGATATTATAACAGAAATGGTTATTAAAGACTTTGAACAAAAACCTTTGAATGCGTTTCGCGATTCTGTTCGTAGGGGTATTATTTTTCCTAATAATTGGTCTAATGCTATTGTCTGTTTTATGAAGCTTGATTAGACTTTTTAAGATTGGTACAAGAGGGTTCATTTCCATTGAATTAAATAATAATAATAATAATAATCTTTATTATGCTAATAACCCGAAGGCATACATTCGTCAATATAAAAGTTATAAGCAAGGCAAAAATATAATAAAATATTACACGTAACATTTACATAAAAACAAATACACAGTCATAATAATCCGTGTCAGAACAGTAGTGGCAGGGAAAAAAATTAATCTGTTCTTATACTAAACACATTCAAAGGCCTGTAAATCATTCGACAATTCTTCAATAGAGTAATATGCTTTACGCAATAAAACATCCTTAATCCTAGTTACAAAAACTTTAAATGTTAAATTCCTATAACTACCAGGCAGACTATTAAAAATTTTTATTCCATAACAATTATAGGCGTTCCTAGATCTGGTCAGTCTCAATGCATCATGTCGGATGTCACCCCCCTCCTAGTTTTGTAATTGTGAAAATCACCATTTTTTTTTAGTTGACAATGAAGTAACAATGTAAATTTTAAACATTCCAAGAATTTTTAAATTGATAAAAGAAGTTTATCAAGTCTTTACGGAAGTCTTCAGTATAGTTTAATTTGGCGATATTTCTAATGTAGTTTGTTGTATGTTTCTAATGTATGTTCTCCGTAGAAGAAAATTCAGAAAGACGTCTTAACAAAAAGGCTGTGGAGCTTAAACGAGAAGCTAAAGCTTCGCCATGCAAACTCCAGGTAAGTCCGGTGTCAACATGCACGCCCAGAAATCTGAAACTATCATCAGAATCCAACAACAATCCAACAAACTTGTGTAGTCTGCATATAAAATTGATTTTTCAGGATTCAAAAATGAAGGCAAGTCATTTATATACAGGGTGTTCATTTCAAAACTTTCCACCTCAATTTCTGTAAATCCGGAAGTTTAAAAAGAAAATCGCTGAAATAGGTAAAGAATAAAACCAAGGGGGACAACTTTTTATGCAAAAATTGACTCACTCACTTCAACCCCCCGCCGCCAGAAACCAACCCCTTAAAAATCTTAAATGGAAAGGGGTGTCAAGTGATACCTCATTTTAAAGGTCTTTTAAGGTACTACATGTTAGTATTTATTTTTTTTAAATTGATCGATTCGTTTTCGAAATTTTTGCGAAAATCTTTGTTTTGTATTTCCCGCTTTAATTAATATTAAAAACTTTAATCACCTTCTTAAAAGCAAGAATAAGTAATCTTTTATTATTAATTTATAAAATTAAATTACCATGTTCGTTTTTACAACGACCATTAAACCTTTATTATTTCGGAGCAATCGGAAATATTTAAGAAAACTAAACACGTATAATTATGAATTAAACTAAATTTTATTGAAAGTATTTTACATTAAACCTGTATGAAAATTACTCTTGACTCGAATGGCCAAAAAAAGGAAAAAAAGAGACGAAATTTTTCTCTTTCTATAAACGAGTTATAGGCAGGCTCACAGTGCGAGAAAAGAATAAAATAAAAGTGCAATTCTAAACATAAGTTTATTTGGTTATTACTTAAACAACTTTGTGTTATCCACTTAACAAAGTTATTTAAATAAAACAGCAATAATGGTTTACAGTTTGCAGGAAAGGATTGAAATTGTATTAATGTATGGATCCCAAAATGAATGTGCTCGACGAACTGCCGCAGTTTTTAATGAAAGGCATCCAGATCATGAAGAAATTCACTCAGACTGGGTCCGTTGCCAACATAAAACATAATGAGTCGAGAGTTTTGAATGAAACCGCTCAACTGGAAGTGTTGGGTCATTTCGGTATCAACCCCAATACTTCATTGCGTCAGGTATCTCGTGCAACTGGTATATCCTTGGGTTCTGTTCATAAAGTTGTAAAACTTCACAAATTCCATCCTTATAAATTGAAAATACATCAAGAGCTAACTGAAGACGATTTTGACAGGAGAATACAGTTTTGTGAAGAAGTGACCACTATTATTAATAATAACAACGTTTTTGTGAAAAATATCTGCTTTAGTGATGAATGCACTTTTTCTTTAAATGGATTTGTAAATAAACATAACTGCAGATATTGGAGTAATGAAAACCCTCATCTGACTGTAGAAGGGCATACACAATATCCTGAAAAAGTTAATGTATGGGCCGGCATTTTGGGAGACCAAGTGATTGGTCCAGTGTTTATCGATGGAAATTTAAACGGCGAAGTGTACTTGGATATGTTAGAAAATACTATCAATCCACTAATTACGGAAGCTCTCGAGAATCAGTTGGATAGAGAAGAAAATGCCTTACTTGATGAGAATGAATTACATTTTCAACAAGACGGAGCTCCTCCTCACTATGTTCTCCCAGTACGACAGTGGTTAGATAATACGTTTCCAAACAGATGGATAGGACGAAGAGGTCCTATAGAATAGCCAGCCAGATCACCAGATTTGACGCCATTAGACTTTTTTTTATGGGGTCATTTAAAGTCTGTTGTATTTACCCCTCAACCTCAAAATTTAGAAGAACTTCGTCAGAGAATTACTGCAGCTTGCCGTGGAATTCAAAGGGAAGTTTTTGAAAATGTGCGCCGTAGTTTTGAACAACGGTTGTACCATTGTTTAGCTAATAACGGACAACACTTTGAACAATTATTAAGTTGATTTTCTCTGCAAAAAGTTTTTGTACATAATTAAATAACTGAAAATAAAATAGAACGTTTCAAGCAGTTAAAAGTTGTTTAAGTAATAACCAAATAAACCTAAAAGAAAAGAAAAATGAAACAGAAATCGTTTTTTCTAAATATCTCTGACAGACGCCAGGCAAGCTAGCCAACGTAGGTATATCATTGTCAAAATAACCTAAATATCAAAGATTTCGGATTGCTCCGAAATAATAAAGGTTTAATGGTCGTTGTAAAAACGAACATGGTAATTTAATTTTATAAATTAATAACAAAAGATTACTTATTCTTGCTTTTAAGAAGGTGATTCAAGTTTTTAATATTAATTAAAGCGGGAAATACAAAACAAAAATTTTCGCAAAAATTTCGAAAACGAATCGATCAATTTAAAAAAAATAAATACTAACATGTAGTACCTTAAAAGACCTTTAAAATGAGGTATCACTTGACACCCCTTTCCATTTCAGATTTTTAAGGGGTTGGTTTCTGGCGGCGGGGGGTTGAAGTGAGTGAGTCAATTTTTGCATAAAAAGTTGTCCCCCTTGGTTTTATTCTTTACCTATTTCAGCGATTTTCTTTTTAAACGTCCGGATTTACAGAAATTGAGGTGGAAAGTTTTGAAATGAACACCCTGTATATTAAAAATAAGACACCGGATAGACGCTGGTTAAACAAAGCAGTCAATACTGGAATCAGATAATTTTTAACTTTTTTTAATATTATTGAATTTAGACCAAAGAAATCAACCACTTATATTTTTAGCTAATTTACCAGGGCTTTTCAAAAAGAAATCATTAAGTTGTTCAGTATCCAAATTACTATTCATTTCGTTGACTCTTTGAGAGGCTTTATTAGTATTGACTATTTTCCAAATAGCAGAAGACTGATTTGTGTGAATCAAAATAATTTTGTCAGTAGCATTTCTTTTAGCTTGACTAACTGCTAACTTATAAGATTTACGACATTTGTTACTTTTCAGCAAGTGTGTACGAATTTTTATTGAATCTGTATAGATCACAAAGAAAACTAAGTTTTTCTTTATGTTGTTTAAGTTTCGAATTGTACCAAGATACGGTCAGTGAATCGCGTTTATTAATATTGACCGTTCTAGTTGGAAAAGCAAACTTAGCAGCATCCCTTAAGATATTATTTAAAGTGGTTGCTTTGTAGTTAAGGTGTAGTTTCATATCATTAACAAAACTAAAGTCATAATTTGAAATAATATCAAAAAAAGTTTCGAGCTCCCCAACCGTTGTCGGTGCAAACGTTTTATATAATTTACCTTTACTAACCGTAGGAGTTTGAGTTTAAAGAGGTTATCTAGACAATTTTGTAATCTAGTTGGTTCTAGAAAATTCGATTTCAAATTGAAGCCACTCTGAAAGCAGTTATATCGAACCTCGAAAGCATATTATGGTTATCCTTGACAAATTTCTTAAGTTTATTATGAAATGGCATGGTTGGGTTGTTCTTAATTTTATTAATATTATTCTCTTTGAAGAATTGCAAAGTTTTTCCAATATATGTATCGGTATCTAACATCACTACGCCGGCAGTTTTGTCTCCAAAAGTTATCGTAATATTGTTAGCTTTAACTTTATTCTTGATGTTGTTAATTTGTTTTTTAATGAAGTGTGAAAAGTTAGTGCTATTATTATGTTTATCCAAAGTAGAAATAATATTATGGTTATTTACAAAAATATCTTTGACTATTTCATTCATATCGTTAACAGCCAATAAGAATTCGCGGTTTTCCGTCAATTGCGAGTATTTCAGCGGTTATTTGGCCGTAACCATG
>NW_019281586.1:0-16881 GCF_000648695.1 Onthophagus taurus | reverse complement strand
ATATCAAGAAGCACGATACTTAACTAACAAAACCAGACCAGACATAAGTTCCGCTGTAAACTTTGCAAATAGCTCTTTAAACCAATCCACCCCAGGAATGCTTTATTTCTTTAAGAGAGGCCTGCACTTCACAGTCACTGTTTTCTGGGCAAGGGATGTCAAAATGCCAGTGCTAGTCTTCAAAATTTCAGTGCAGTACAAAAAGGTGTACTTGTTTCAAAAATAAGATGATGTGCAATAGTAGATGCCATTTCAGCAACAATTGTCAAAACAAGTAAATTTTTATATTTAGTATTTAAGTCTTGAAGAAATAAATCGTATTTTTATTAAATTTAATAAAAGTATATGAAACTGTTATGCTTTATTTTATTGTGAACAGGTACCTACTGTAAATTGCATTGTTGTATCAAAAAAATGGTATTTGCCTAAACCAAGTTTAGACAGATACTATTTGTCTTGTCCAATAGTATTTGCTTAGAAATATAATGATAAAACTGTAACGAACTACTGTTTGCCTAGGCAGACAGTATCTGACTAGGAAAAAGCTATCTACCTGAAAAAACCATTTGCCTGCAACATATACACAATGTGTACTCATAACAATTCCATCTTGCTCCTGTGAATTTGTTAACTATACTAGAAGAAAAATCACCTTGGCAACTGGAAAACATCCAGATGAAAAAGCTCCAATTGGCAACAGTGAATGATGCAAGAACCAATCTCACCAAACTAGACCAGAGACTACGAAAATTCAGAAACAACCACCTTTTTAGTCTAGGGAGTTCGATGACGTCGCTCATAGGATAACTATAATTATGATAATTTTTATTATTTTATATATTTGGGATCCATGTTGCAAGTTTTAAATTCAATATTTCAAAAATTTGTAAAAAAAAACTTCTTACTTGCTTTTAAATTAATATATTTATACGAAACCGGTTTCGAGCAGTATTCTACTCATCATCAGCTGAATTATCAAAAAGTTAAAATGAATCACACGACTTCATTACCATTTGGAGCCAAGTCTAGGAGAGAAGCTCTCCTAATCCTTGGCTCACTTTAAGACGGGATGAGTTAAGTGTAGCCGCCCCTTAACTCCTTTAATACCAAACATCAAGCCTCAGCAATTGTTGGATATAAATACCTACAAATACTTTATTATAGGAGAATTGTAATTCTGACTCAAGTATTCAAATTGTTGATGCGGTGTTCAAGTTACGTTTCCGTATATAGTCGTATAAAATGAATTGTAATTTTAAATAAAACGTTAAATCAACGGTTTACTAATATAAATCGGTATGATCACTGTGTATATTTATTAATTGTATCCGTTACTATAGTTTGTTCATCGAACAGATGCAGTAATTTGAAATTACAGCTGTTCCCACAAATACGCGTAAAATTTTAATAGAATTTTTCTGTTGGTAAGCCCGGTTTACAAAGGTCAACCAAGAACAGTTTTCTTTCTTATTCTTTTCCTTGTCGTTTACGTTTATTTTCTTTCTTTGTATGTATTTTTTTTGTGTGTGAAACTGGATATTGTATAATAGTGAGGGAAATAGGCGTGGCTTCGCTCAGGTTTACGGCATCTGTTCGATGAACAGAATAGTTTTAATTTAAATATTTTTTCTAAAATAATTCTTGACACACAATGATTGAAAAGTGACTAGTATAGTAACACAGCAAGAAGTATCATCGACCAGCAACGTGAGTAGCAATAGAGAAAATTTTATTCGGATTTTCGGTCAGCAGGAATTAAAAGTAAAACAACATTTTAAAATCGCTAATATTTCGATTGTTAAAATTACAATCTTCTTCAGAGCATTTTATTGCTAAAAGATATTACAAAGAAAAAATGTAAGTCGAGCCACCATATTTTAAGAAACAAAAATGTAACTTACTTGTAACTCGAAGTGGCGTAAAATCTCGGAAATCGTCAAAAATAAATTGATCAAAAACATTATTAAAATTTAAAATTAAAAAATCACATAAAAATTTAAAAATGACATATCAATAAGTTATTAATAAAACATCGAACAAATAGACGCAAAATGCACGACTGTCAAATGTAAAAAGGGAAATCCCGTTTTTGGAGTGAGAACACGATTCCCAAAAATTTTAAGATGTACAGAGAAAATTCATCAAACATACAAGCGTTATAAGCGTTGGCTTGAAACTTATTTTTGATACTTCAATTTGTTTTACTTTTAATTCCTGCTGACCGAAAATCCGAATAAAATTTTCTCTATTATAGTAACAACAATCTTTATTTATTTTTCAACATTATTATTTATTTTTCAAAAATTCAGCAACAACAATACTATTGTGAATCACCTATGCACAATTTTGAGACACATTGTTACACAGAACTACTGCCTTTTTGATAATAATAATTATAAGATTAACGAAGGCCTGCCCCATGGGCGCCATATGTCACTATCAGGGCTTCTATCTGAAATATTCCTCGACCATATTGAAATTACTTTTATTATTAATGACTGCAATCCTTTTAAACAATACATAACTACTTGGGTTAGGTATGTTGACGATGTTTTTTGTATATGGGATAGAGATCTCCTCTCACTGGAGCTCTTCCATAACTATATTAATCAGCTACACCCTAATCTGAATTTCACTTTGGAAATAGAAAAAAACAAAACACTTAATTTTCTCGACTTACAACTTAAGAATATAAATAATAAGATCTGTTTTGATATCTTTCGAAAACCGACTAATGTCAATACTACAATTCCATATGACTCCTCTCATCCTTTATCCCATAAATTGGCGAACTTCCGTTTTTTATTCAATAGAGCCCTCAACTACCCACTTTCAGAAGAAGATAGAACAAAAGAATTTACATACATTTATAAACTTGCTATTGCCAATAACTTTCCAAATAAAATTATTAATAAACTCCTATATAAAATAAAACTTCAGAAAGATCCATTATACTTAAAATGTACAGAACCTAANGGGCGAATCAAATTTGAAATATTTAGAAGCAAGTTAAATTTGTATATTTAATGTCGTTTAATTATTATTTCTTTTGCCAGTTGTGCAAACTTATAAAAAAAAAGAAAAATCAGAAATGTTAACTTGAAGGGGAGTGTGAAATATTTTGTCTAAAGAAATCTGTTTTACCGACCAACTCTCGTTCTGTGTGAGAGTCAAGTTTGTAAGGTTAGTTTTTAGTTGTTGTTATGCGAACGTGTAAAAGTGTCAACGTGAATAAATCGTTATAGAAAGAAAAGTTCCTCATTACAACCCTAGTCATCTAACAGGTTATGGGCCCAGTAAACACAAATTTAAAAGCTGGAAAGGTTGTAAGCGAGTGAGTGTGACTTTTCTAAAAAAAAAAAAAATACCTGTGTAAAGAGAAAAGAACGAAATGGCGTCGTCGTCACCAATTCCGCTTCCTCAGTTAGTAGACGGGAAAAACTTTTCACATTGGAAATTTAGAATGGAAATACTGCTTGAAAAGGAAGGTGTTAAAGATACTTTAGAAATGGATAAAGAAAAAATCGATGAAATGAATCAAGAGAAATTGACAGCTTTCATTAAAAAGGATTCTAAGGCAAAATGTATCATAGTACAATGTGTAGACGACAAACATTTGGAAAATCTGAAAGATGCAAAGTACACGTTCGAAATGTGGAAATGTTTGAAAGATATCTTCGAAAGAAAAAGTCCATTAACTAAATTGTTTGTTATGAAGAAATTATTGAAGACAAAATTTACTGACGGAGAGCTACAGGACCATTTAGTGAGAGTTGAAACTTTATTGAGAGAGCTAGAGTCGTTAAACATGAAGCTAGAGGACAGTGACAAGGTATGTTTCCTACTATTAACAATGCCCGAAAAATATGATATAGTAATTACAACTCTCGAAACTATGTCCTCTGGATTAACGTATGAGTTTGTAAAGAATAGATTATTAGATGCTGAACTTAAAATGAGGGAAAATTGTCCAAGTGATAATGATAATCATTCTTTTGCATCGTACAAACCACAAGTACAAATCACATGTTTTGAATGTGGAGAAGAAGGACATTTTAAAAGGAATTGCCCAAAGATTACAAACAATAGAGGAAGGGGAAGATACCAAAGGGGTAATCGAAGAGGTACAGGAAGATATCACAACAAAAAGGCCCATTGCGCACCAAGGGAGAACTATGAAGATAAAGGTGAAGAATTGTCTTTTATCGCAACCACAAACGAAGTGGAAAATGCTTTTGGGACAACAAGCATAGAAAACATTAAGTTTATATTAGACAGTGGAGCCTCAGACCATTTGGTTAAAGAAGAAGTTGAGAAATGGATGTTTGATGTTCAAAAATTACCAAATTACGTAAAAATAAATATAGCAAATGGAGAAAAATTGATAGCTGAAAAGACAGGAAAACTAAGGGTGAAAACAGAAAATATTACCATTACAATCCAAGCGTTAATTGTAAAGAAACTTTTTGAGAATTTACTATCCGTAAGGAAAATAACAGAAAAAGGAAAGGTTATAATATTTGGTACAAACACAGCCATAATTAAGCACAAGGGAAGACGTATGGTGAAGTTTGATGCAGCCCATAATATTTACAAAGCTCACTTTGAAATATGCGAAAGCATGCAAAGTTGCAATATTGCAAAAATTAAAGATTTATGGCACAAACGTTTGGGACATTTAAATGGTAAAGACTTGAAATCTATGGGTTTAAAAGACAATGAAAACAACTGTGGAGCATGCAAGGAAGGAAAGGCGAAAAGAACTCCATTTAAAGAAGTTGATACGCCACGATCGACAAGAAAAGGTGAGTTTTTACATACAGACATCGCAGGCCCCATAAAAACTCAGACAATAAATGAGGAAAGATACTTTCAAACTATAATTGATGATTACACACATTTTGTAACTGTATATTTACTAAAAAACAAAAGTGAAGCAGCCGATAATCTTATGAACCACATTAGGCAAATAAATTCGGAAGGCTATAAGTGTAGTAGAATTAGATCAGATTGTGGAGGAGAATTTAGATCTCATGCACTTACAAATTTTTGCAAGCAAAAAGGAATCGATTTACAATACACTCTACCATACACACAACAACAAAATGGTGTTAGTGAAAGGATGAATTTCACTCTAATGAGTAGAGTAAGGACGTTGCTAGCCGAGACAAACCTACCAAAAAGTTTATGGGGTGAGGCCATACAGTGTGCGGCATATCAATTGAATAGATGCCCAAGTAAAAGCATTCAAGGAAACATACCAGCCAAACTTTATCATGGAAAAATAGACTTGAATCGCCTAAAAATATTTGGAAGTAGGGCATGGGCATGTAAGTTACCGGTACCTAGTGACAAACTGGAAACCAGAGCTGTAGAATGTAGAATGGTTGGGTATGGAAAGCAAGGCTACAGGCTGTGGAACAAACGAACTAATTCCATAATAGTATCAAGAGACGTACAGTTTGATGAAGGTGACTACATCTACACAGAAAGTGGGAAAGAAGAGCGAAGAAAACCGTATACAAATTGTGAAGACGAGGAAAATCAACAAGGCGAAGATGATGGAATGGAAGAAGAAAGAAACAATGATCAGACCGAAGAAAGAAACTATTGTCAAGCCGAAGAAAGAAACGATGGAGATCCTAGTGATGACGAGGGATCAAATTCTGGTAATGTATTGCACAAATTACATAAAAGGGAAGTTAAAATCCCAACAAAATTCAAAGACTATGAGTTGTACACCGCTTATTGCTACTATACAGGGGATCCAGAAACGTATGAAGAAGCCATTCGAAAGGGAGATGAGTGGCGAACAGCTATACAACGAGAGGTAGAGGCATTACAACATCATGGTACTTGGACAACAGCTGAATTGCCTGAAGGTGAAAGGGCCATCGACACCAGATGGATCTTCAAGACGAAAAATGATGGAACCAAAAAGGCAAGACTGGTCGTCAAAGGATTCCAAGAGGATTACTACGGGGAAGTTTATAGTCCAGTGGCACGTATTCCAACAATCCGACTGCTGCTATCCTATGCCATACAACATGAATGGGTAATCAAACAATTAGATATACCTACTGCCTTTTTAAACGGATATCTGGACAACGATGTATACATAAAAACGCCACAAGGTGTTAACAATCAGCCTGGAAAAGTTCTGAAGTTAATAAAGAGTTTATATGGTCTAAAATTAGCACCAAGGAAATGGAACGAAAGATTCCACAACTTTGTCGAGAAAAACGGATTACAAAGATCAAACAGCGACTTTTGCTTGTATACCAGTACAGAAGTAAGACTCATTATTTGGGTTGATGATATTATAATAACTGGAGAAGAACCAAAAGTTCAAAATTTAATTGAATCGCCGAAGGTTGAGTTCAATGCTAAAGATTTAGGAGAATTCAAAAACTTTCTTGGTATGAACATCATCAAAGGTAAAAATGAACTTTCTATAGACCAAGAATGTTTCATTACTAAAATACTGCAAAAGTTCAACATGAGTGAATGTAAAGGCCAATTTACTCCAATGGAACAAAACTTCTATATTGACGAAAAGAGTGAATGTATAAAAGCACCATTCAGAGAACTAATTGGATCACTACTATATCTATCAACAGTGAGTAGACCGGATATTACATTTGCCACATCTTATTTAAGTCAGTTTATAAATAAACCCACCACGCAAGTTTGGAATGCAGGAAAGCGAATTCTTAGATACCTGCAACATACGAAAGAAGTAAAATTAGTATACAGAAAGAGCAATATACAAAACCTGATTGCATACACAGACGCAGATTGGGGAAACAACAAAGTGGATAGGAAAAGTGTAAGTGGATCAGCCATTTATCACGGTCAAAATCTGATTCTATGGTCTACCAGAAAACAAAACGTCGTAGCACTTTCAACAGCAGAAGCTGAGTATATAGCTTGTGCCAGCGCAACCTGTGACCTAATGTATCTACAAAGTGTATTGACAGAATTAAAAAAAATGAATGTGAGATCCCAGTTATGTTTGTGGATAATCAGAGTGCAATTTCTATGATTAAGAATTATATGAATAGCAAAAGATCTAGACACATAGATATTAAGTTACATTATATCAAAGATATTGTAAGTAAAAACCTAATGAATGTAAAATATGTTAAGACCGACAACAATACGGCTGATATATTTACAAAACCATTGGGGCGAATCAAATTTGAAATATTTAGAAGCAAGTTAAATTTGTATATTTAATGTCGTTTAATTATTATTTCTTTTGCCAGTTGTGCAAACTTATAAAAAAAGAAAAATCAGAAATGTTAACTTGAAGGGGAGTGTGAAATATTTTGTTTTAAGAAATCTGTTTTACCGACCAACTCTCGTTCTGTGTGAGAGTCAAGTTGGTAAGGTTAGTTTTTAGTTGTTGTTATGCGAACGTGTAAAAGTGTCAACGTGAATAAATCGTTATATAAAGAAAAGTTCCTCATTACAACCTTAGTCATCTAACAAGAACATAAAGGTATTAGACATCAGAGATCTGTTGCATACACACCTCAGCAAAATGGAAGGGCAGAAAGGGAGATTAGAACCCTAGTTGAGGCAGCTAGAACTTTGTTACACAGCAAAAAGATGGATAAGTCCTTCTGGGCTGAAACGGTAAATAACGTTACTCACATATTAAATCGAACAGGTCCTATCCCCCAAAAATTGAAAAGCCCATATGAGCTGTGGCACAACAACACAGCAAAGATACAACACTTTAAACCTTTTCGCTGTAATGTGTCTGTGCATGTTCCTAAAGAGACAAGACTAAAGTGGGATCCTAAAGGTAAACAAGGAATATTTGTTGGATATGGCGAAGATGTAAAAGGATACAGAATCTATATACCTCATAAAAACAGAATAGATGTACTCAGAGACGTAATATTCTTACCAGAAAAGACCAAGCCAGAAAACGATGACAAACTTATTGAAATCATAGAAGAAGATCCAAAAATTTTAGAGGATGACACAGAGGAAATACAGAATAATGGCACCGTAAATGAAGAAAACGAAAACTCATCGGACAACGATAGAAATGAAAGTGTCGATGGCAATGACCAGGATATTGAAAAAGATGATTCTGAGATAAATGATGAAATAGTAAATAGAAGATATGAATTAAGAAGAGAAAGGAAAAGAAACGCAAGATACAATGATTACGAACTAGACATGGACAAAATTTTATTATCAATGAGTGATGAAGATGTTGAAGTTATGTGCTACGACGATGCAATAGCTAGTAGTGACTGTGAAAAGTGAAAAGATGCAATGGAAGCAGAAATTAAAGCATAGGAAGAAAATGAAACTTGGATTACAGAGTGTAAAATGGAAACAAAATGTACAGCCATTCAAAGTAAATGGGGTTTTAAACAAAAGAAAGATGAAAAGGGAAATGTGACAACATATAAGGCTCGTTTGGTAGCCAAAGGGTTTCAACAATCTGGTATCTACAATCATGACATATATAGTCCATTTGTATCTGAACAAGCCAGCAATACAATGGACTGGTACTCCTTATAATTCAAATTTGCTGATCCTGTGTTAGGAACCTTTTGTACTCTTACATGTTTACCATCCAAAGCTCCTAAGCACTTTGGAAGATACCAAACTTCATAAAATCGTTCGGGTATTCTGATTGTTTTTTCCCAATTGTGGATGAAAATGACGAGTTTTGGTTTTAACAAGGTGGTGCGACATGTCACACATCCCGTGAAACGGCTGCTCTGCTGAATGAAAAGTTTCCTCAAAAAATTATCTCTTTGCGTGGCAACCAGGAATGGCCTGCCAGATCTGGTCTTACGCCGTGTGACTTTTTTTTGTGGGGATTTGTGAAATCAAACGTGAACAAACCACAAACAATACACCAATTGACGGAAGAAATTCAAAGGGTTATGTATTATTAGCAGCATCCCACCAGATGTTTGTGAACGCGTTATTGAAAACTTCAATAAAACGTATAGCTCATTGCCGCGCAGCCTTGGATAGTCATATGGAGGATATAATTTTTCATACATAAATGGGAGATGTTACTTAATATGTTTGTAAAAAAATTTACATTTTCATTAAACTTTGTAAGTTCTATAACACTTTAATATTCGTCCCTACGCCTTGAACACTCTATAGAGAGAAAGTTTGAGCGTTCTATTCAAGCTAAATGTGGATTTCGAATAAAGAATGAAATGTTGCTGGATACAGTAAGAAAAATTACAGTCAATTCGTAACTGAATATCTTTAAAGACGGCACAGCACAACAAAAATGGTATTTAAATTTTCTTAAGAGGAACTCAGAAATATCGTTGAGATAAGCGGAGGGCATCAATAATGCTAGAGCCTAAGATTTTCAAACCTATTCCTTTTAACAATACTACATTACAATGTAAAGATATTTTTTCAAGGTATAATATATATTCACGGTATAATCCTTGGCTTTTTCAAATAATAATACTATTTTGAAATTACTTTCAAACAATCATATGTAGAGGAGAGACATTTTTGAAAAATGCGGAGTTTATTCTGTAAAATGTTCGAACTGCAATGGAATACACATAGGGCTAACACGAAGAAAATTGGGTATACAAATACATGAACACAAGAATAAAATTAACTGAAACGTTTATAATGAAACCAACATATAATCTAGGTTCATCATGAAAAATATAGTAATAATAAGAAACTTCAAATTAAGTACGATGAAAAGAGATCTCGATGAAATCACATTCGATACTAGATTCACCAATATGAGCGATGTTCAGTTCAATAATATAGAGAATAACATCCTAAACTCTAGCCATAAACAAATTTGACCATTTAATGGAAGCCCAATTAATGTTCAATCCACATATAAAAAATTTTGAAGACAACTTTAATGTTATAAAGAACATAAATTCATTTTACAAAACCCCTCCCCTCCCTCTCATATCAGGTATTTTGGCTGACATTTACGTTAAACATTATGAAACTAATATTTTCACAGATAAGTACGTTTTGTTCAATAAAGACATTACGTTCTACTGTAGATTCGTTGATGACATCCTGATTCTTTACGAAGGCAACAAAGCAAAATTTCACGCACCTTGTAACCTAATTAATAATTTATGCGCCTTAAACTTCACCACCGAACTTGAATCCAATTTAAAAATTAATTTCTTTGATTTCGAGATAAGAAAAAACAACATAACTAACAAACTTGAATTTAACATCTTTAGAAAACCTACATGCACTGACTCCATCATTCCTTAATTCTCACACAGTAGTACTCAACACAAGTTTGCTTCATTTAAATTTCTTTTTAATAGATTAATAAATCTCCCATTAAATACTAGCGATTACAAATAGAAATAAAGAAAATTCTAAAAATTGGCTTTAACAACGGTTTTAATATGAGCGAAATCAAGTCACTAGACAAGTCAATAGATTCATTTACCCTCATTAGAAAAGTCAACATTGTTTCATTACTTCAGCTTTTCACTCCTCCCTAATGGATTTAAAAAGAAACTTATACAAAATAAACATCAACTTAGTCTTCACATCTAATCAGTGCTCGAAATGGACCGGAACGCACCGGAACGCTGTTCCGGTTCGTGAAATCACCGTTCCGTTTCGTAAAAGTTTTCCTCATGTCATATTGGCTTCAGCGAAAAACCTACGTTAGTACGGACGAACACTGCTTTTCAGTTTAAAAAGCGGGCGTACAATTGGATCTCTCGTGACGACGATGTATGTGTGCGCATAGGCATGATTAAGCCGAGTTCGCATTGGCATTTGGCAGGCAGCGTAGTTTCAACAAGTGCTAATTGTACAAGTACAATTTGTCTTTGATCTTAAAAGATATAGACTGTGTTATTTTCATTTCGTTCCTGTTTGTTGGTAGATAGGATTAGTTGATAGTTTATTGAAGTGACAGTGTGTATGCATTCTAATCATCTAACAATAAATAAAAATTTTTAACTTTACTATTTTTGTATTTACAATGTCGTTGTAGGTCCAGTGTCGGTCGCGTAGGTATTTAAAATGAATAATCTACAAAATTGGCTTAAAAAGAGGCCACACAAGCCTGACGAGACTAGTCCGATCAGCAATAAAAAAACAGTACTGGGAAAAGATTATCAAAATCTTCCCAGCACAAGTGGCCCGAGTAAGGTCGATGAGAATAGTGATAATATCAAACACATACCTGCTTGTTGGAATGTAAGCCAGTACCAGGCATTCAAAGAAAACAATGACTGGCTCATCGTCGAAAATAAGGCTTTGGGCTGTTTAGTTTGTGGCAAAGTGGATTCTTTCGCCATTCACAGTGACAAAAATAAAAGAGTTTCAAAACCGTGGCAAGAATGTTCAGTGACAGAAAATGGAAAGACTCGGGAGTCACAGCAATCAAGCCTACGTAAAAAAATATTTGAACACAAACATTCGGAAGCTCATAAAAAGGCCATAGAAATTCTAGAGCATGCAAAAAAAAGACCATTGAAGGAGGCATTGACAAAATGAATGAAACATTATTTACTACCACTGAACGAGTTTTCAGAACTGTTTACAAAATTGCGAAAAATCAAAGGCCGTTTACTGATCTGCCTGTTGATATAGATCTACAAATTTCAAATGGACTAACTATGGGTAAGATTTTACATTCTGACAAAACGTGTCATGACATTGTGACTCATATCGCATTTGAAATGAAAAACGCCATATGCAAAAATATTATTGAAAATAAAAGGAAAATCTCAGTTTTGATAGACGAGTCAACAACCCTAAGCAAAAAAACGGCTTTGGTTGTAGTAATAAGGTCAAATTTCGAAGATTCCTCGTCAAATCTAGAAGGTACCTATGTCTTTAATCTTGACTTAATTGAGCTGACTGATTCAACTGCTGAAAATATCACAAAGGATCTTTTGATATGCCTAAATAAATATGGCTTTGATCAAACTTTTCTGGAAGAGCACCTCATAGCCTTTGCCTGTGATGGAGCCTCGGTTATGATTGGAAAGAAGTCCGGAGTAGCAACGCGGTTGCAAACAATATTTCCAAATTTATTAGTGTGGCACTGCTCTAATCACAGATTAGAGCTTGCTGTCAATGACTGCGTTAATGAAGTCAGTGGTATCAACCATTTTAAAATCTTTATAGATAAATTATATAGCTTATACCACCTATCGCCCAAAAACCAAAATGAGCTCAAAAAGGCAGCAGCTTCGGTTGAGGCGCAAATTTTAAGAATCGGAAGAATTTTATCTGTTCGATGGGTTGCATCAAGCAAACGTACAATCAATGCTGTATTACATAACTACCAAGCACTTTGTGAACATTTTGAGACAGCCTCTAAGGATTTGACTAGAGATACAAAAGAAAGGGCCAAATACAATGGTTTACTCAACATTATGAGTGATGTACAATTTAAAAAAAATCTACATGTTATGTCTGACGCTCTTGATGAAATGGGAGATTTGTCAGAAGTATTGCAGCGTCAAAACATTACTCTTGTTGAAGCTGATAAAGCTATAAGAACTACAATTCGAATTTTCGACTCCATGACTACTCAACCAGGACCCAAACTTGATAAACTTTTGTGCTCTATCTCAGAAAATACATACAAAGGTATACAACTTCATGAGGGTAGAGTTGTACCCATAAATACTGCACAGCTGTATACCAGTTTAGCAAATAACATGAGGAATCGTATGATAACAACTTCGTCTTCTCATGGTTCTCGTTATGATGCCAAACGTCAGACAAGTCAGATTGAAAATGAAAACACATACACTAATTTACTAGCGAGTATTAGTGTTCTTGAGCCGAAGAATTGGCCAAAATCAAATGATGGTGAAGTAGAAATACAATATGGTGATAAAGAAATTAGACATCTGTGTACTCAGTTCTATTTAAATGATGTACAAATAATTCGTGGCTTTAGGTTCTACAAAATGAGCGGAGGAAAAGAAGAAATTCCTGATGATTTGAAACCACTTTTAAACGTTATTGCATCAATTCCAATATCCACTAGCGAATGTGAGAGGAATTTCAGTTCAATGAATGAAATAGTAACACCATTACGATCATCGTTGTCGGTGGAAACAACTGCTGCACTGTTATTCATAAACTGCGTTGGACCACCACTAACGCAATTTAACCCTGAAAAATATGTGCGATCGTGGTTAGCAAAAGGTAATTAAAATCTATTTAATACTACCTAATAAAATTTTTAAATTGTTGTATCAGTATAGATATATAATTTTTTTTTGTTTCAGGTCGACATTCAGCCGATGATGCAGCCAGCCGCTAAAGAGTTCACAAATTAGACAAAAAATACGAGCTATTGTGGAAACTTTTGTAACAAAATAAAAGTTGCGAGTTTTACTTATTTCGGAAGCGTTCCGGTTCGTGAAAAAGTCCATTTCGAGCACTGGTTTAGTTAATAAAAAGAATAAACAAATGATTCTTAACGACATTACAGACTTTAACAATAACAGATATATCATGAGATTTATGACTTCAGATATTGTATAACCTGTTTATTTCGAACTGGATGTCGTGACATTGAGTTGTGAGTGTTTTCCAACCTATTATTGAGGTTTCTTTTAATTTAATAATATATTTCAGTTCTGATAGTTTCTTAAGCTTTGTATGAACAACATTGTATATGTTTTAAATGTAGTTTTGATTTCTTAACCTCAACTATATTTTCAAAGAAACAAGTAAGTTCACGCCATTTATTTTTTTCCTTTTGATAACATTTTTTTCCCTTAACTTATGTTATTTATTTAACTTATCTTTACAGTTCTTTATAGCTTCCCATTTAAACAACAAAGATCCAAAAATGGACTTATTGGAGCAGTATGAGATTTACAAATTCAAGAAAAACTTAATACAATATTTTATTAACTTTTAAAACATAAATTTTTTCTGTTTGTGAGTTATTTTTAACTTTATGACTATATGTTATGAATATATTACTTTTTCTACTTATTTTATATTCAAATATCTGTCTGTATGATATGTTTTTGAATGTAGATTCGGCTGATGATGAGTAAAACACTGCTCGAAACCAGTTCCAAATAAATATATTATTTTAAAGCAAGTAAGAAGTTTTTTTGAAATATTCAAAATACCAAAGCTATTGAAACTGTAGAGCCTTCTAGTTTAAGATCCAAACAATGACTTAAAGTGCATAAACAGTCAGGTGATTAGGTTTTACATTTTTAGTTTTAGTCTCTTTATTATTATTTTAACTTGTTAAAATTAAGAAAAAAAGGGCATATTATATAAATATAGTGACATTGATATATAAGGGCTGGGTTGGGTGTAACTTTAATCAGATTAGATGTTCCCCTAAAACATAACATCAGTTGCTCATTAAGTTATTATTAATTAATAAAGTTATTACTTGGTACGAACATTATTGATATATTATGCATAACATAATTTCTTTTCTACATTTTCTACAAAACAAGATGATCATCTTATGTTGTTAATTTATAAACAAAGTCTATCAAAAATTAACTTTTACCTGTTAAACATTGTATTCAAAAATTGCAGCAATGTGACCATAGTTTATCTTTAATTTTCAATAAAGAATTAATTCCTTGAGGGTGTCAGTTCCTCATTAACCAAATCACACCAATGTCTAATGTTTATCCACAATACAATTCCACCTAAAATATAGAAAAAATTACACTACACAATAACATAAAAATAAATAAGAATGTAATATTGTAGCTAATAAGAAATAAACGTTTCTAATTTATTTCTTATCCAAACCAAACCTTTACAAATTCTTCCTTTATCTATACCATGGCACCGTTATCATTTTCCATATCACCTTTGGAACATCGATTTGCAATAAATTTCCGATTTTTTATTTATTGGTAGATAATTTTCAACGTAAAGATTACAAGAAAGACTCCACTTGCAACATTTAGACATTTTTGTAAACTTCATAGTGAAAAAGTTGTTAAAACTGCCAGAGAAGCTTCTTCCAAACAACATTGTTTTTGTTTGGAAAACAAAAAAAACGACATCGAAGCCGCTGAGATGACTATTATATGCAGGTAATGCAGTTAACAATAGAGAATCAATAAAACAGTTGCATCACTAAAACAAAATTTCTCGTAACACGTGTAGTTGGGCATCTTATTAACAGATGGCACGACTCAATTTGTCTACAATTTTAGATTTAAATAAAAAATTATTAATTTAATCCAGACATTTATTTAAAGTTAATAATATGAAAACGTAAAAATTACAAAAGATATTCCATTTGCAAAATTTGGACATTATTGTAAATTTGATTGTATAAACTCGTAACAAGTATATAGTTAGGCATCTTATTAATAGGTGGCACGACTTAATTTGCCTTAAAATTATTAATTTAATTTAGATATTTATTTCGACACATACATAAAATGAAAGTAGCAAAATTCCCAGCAAAACTAATTCAAATCTTAAAATCATACTTAAACAAAAGGAAATTTCAAGTCAAACTGGAAAACACAATATCAGGGCTCAGTACTAGGACTCTTCAACATATACATATCAGATATACCGACAAAGCCACTATAGCACAATTCGCTGGCAACACAGCAATCTTTACTTCATTAAGGATGAAATCAACAATAGTTAAAAAACTCCAACAAACAACAGGCCAAGTAATAAGTTATATGGAAAAATTGAAAATAAAAATCAACGAAGACAAGACAGAAGCAATAATGTTCATGCATAAACAAGACCTCAACCGCACTCTCAAAAAAGTCAAAATCAACAACAAGGAAATAGAATGGAAAAGAGAGATTGAATATGTAGAAATCACACTAGACAAGAAATTAAACATGAATAGCCACGCAGACTAAACCAGAAGAAAAATAGCAGCCATAACATCAAAACTGTACCCTATCATCAATAAAAAAGCAAACTAAACCTAAACAAAATGAAAATCTACAAATTAATAATAATGCCGATAGCCGCCTACGGCAATGCACTGCCAAGAAGAAATTACAACAAAAACTAAACAGCACACTACGTGTAATAACAAACCCAGAAAAACACGTAACAAACGATCTACTAAGAATCAAAACAAATACAAAAACTCTATACTTAATAAGCGTAGCTCAAGGTACGCTTGAAAATAAGGTCTTAACCAGTAGTAAACACGTACAAAATTTCAAATTCCACGGTTTACTTACAGAAGAAATAAAAAATAAATTTTATTTAAAATTAAGTAAATTTTTGCTCAACTTTGGTCGCCCATAGCTCGAAAACAAAAGAGTTGCGATCCTATGTTTATATAAAAAAGTTGTGTTATTTTGGCAAGTACTATATCCTAGTAAAGTTTCCCGATTAAAAACTGAACAACCTTGTATAGAAATGAACTTTTAAAGAACAAATAAGATTTAATTGTTATTTAACATTTATTGTATATTTCTTTAATTTTTTTATTTGTTGCTTATTGAAAATATTGAATGACCTTCTTTAATGACGTATCTTAACCCTTTGTCTACCAGCGGTACTTAAAAGTCTCGCAAAATATGCATACGTTCAGCTAATCAAAGCTAACGTGATTATTATTGCAACAGTGAGACTTAAAAGTACCGCTGTTTGATAAATGACTTTTTATAAAATTTAATTCTGGTAGGGAAGGGGTTAACGTTAATAAATAGAGGCTAACGTTATTTTTTATTATTTTGTTTAGTATATGTTATGTTTATACGCAGTCGTCTCTCAGACGACACTGCCGTGCTTGGTTAAGAAAATCTCAAATGAAATCTATAGGCAAAGCTTTAACTTGTTTTATTATTTATTCACAAATGAAAAGTTGTTAGATGAACAACACCAGCAACAAGAATGATGCACAAATATTATCTTTAT
>NW_019281585.1:0-16966 GCF_000648695.1 Onthophagus taurus | reverse complement strand
TCATCAACTGATAGGACAGGTCGACTTTTTTAAGGAAAACTGTATTAACTTATTTTTAAAGATTTACATAAAGCAGGATAAAGTGTTAATTAATTAAAAAGTGTTAATTAAAAAAAGAAGAAATCTACTTTTAAGAATTTCGTAGTAAATTGAATCTTTCCAGCGACAATTTTCCGAATTATACAGGTGAGTTTTTTTCCATGTTTAGTATGGAGATTTCGAAAACTAGCGCAGATAGAGAGACGATTAAGAATTGCAGTTTTTGGAGTGAGAACACGAAATTCCCAAAAATTTTAAGATGAAAAGAAAATGTTTTTTTAAGAAATTTAGAGATTCTTTATAAATTAAATTTATTTTTGTTTAACGCTCGTATGTTTGATGAATTTTCTCTGTACACTGTACATCTTAAAATTTTTGGGAATCGTGTTCTCACTCCAAAAACGGGTTTTCCCTTTTTACATTTGACAGTCGTGCATTTTGCGTCTATTTGTTCCACGTTTTATTAATAACTTTTGAATTTTAAATTTTAATAATGTTTTTGATCAATTCATTTTTGACGATTTCCGAGATTTTACGCCACTTCAAGTTACAAGTAAGTTACATTTTTGTTTCTTAAAATATGGTGGCTTGACTTACGTTTTTCTTTGTAATATCTTTTAGCAATAAAATGCTCTGAAGAAGATTGTAATTTTAACAATCGAAATATTAGCGATTTTAAAATGTTGTTTTACTTTTAATTCCTGCTAACCGAAAATCCGAATAAAATTTTTTCTATTGCTGCTCACGTTGGTTGTTGGTCGATGATACTTCTTGCTGTTAGTAACAACTTCCGGTTACACCGGACAAACATGACACTACCACTGAAAGGTAGATCTTTTCACCTTATATCAGTGGTGTCTGAAATATCTATAATATAGATATTTATGCTATGCTCTAAAATTCTCAACACGCAAGAAATCATGACCATAGTTTTTAAAATCAGAAATTCTATCCGGGCAAAAAGTTTACAAAGAAGGCTTTTTAGAGTATACTTAGAAGAAAGCGGCCATGAAGAATGTTCTGAACTTGTGATGCATACTAACATTATTTGATTAAGTAGAGGCAAGTTCTTACAGCGTTTTCGCGATTTAATTGACGAAATTAAACAATTTCTTATTTCAAGAGGCGACGATTACAGGATGTTGGAAGATGACATTTAGCTTTTAAATTTGTCTTTTCTGACAAATATTACAGGTAAGCTGAATGATTTGAATTTAGAACTTCAAGGACAGAATAAAAAACAGAATAAAATGTTTGACATGGTGAGTTCTGTAAATGCGTTTAAACAAAAACTAAACATAATGTTATCTAGAACGAATGATAATAATTTCACTTCTTTTCCCAATATTGACGTCTCTATTAAAAAATAGGAATAAAAATGAAATTAAAAACCTAATTGCAGATTTTGACAATCGTTTTCAAGTTTAAAAAAAAATTGATGATAAAAAGTGCCACTTTTTATCACTTTTCCGTTTAATAAAATTATAAATATAGAAAAAGTTGCAGAGAAACTGTTTGACTTGTTCGAAATGGATGTACTACATAAGTTAGAATCAGAAATCATAACACTGCAAAACGATATCTATGTTAAAGCAAGGGTGTCTAAAGAAAATTGAAAGACAAGTATACAAATTTTCGAAAGTGTGTTGAGAAGTTGTACTCAGGTTCAACATATTGATGTGAAACTGCATTTTCACAAATGAAAATACTAAAATCTAAATACCGAACGGCATTGACAGATCTCAATAGAATTTTGTTTGAGAAATGCCCTAAGTAATTACATTCCTAACTTTAAAAAGATTGTAGGCTCACAGCAGTGTCCAATAAGTCAAACATTCACCTGGAAGCTCAATTTAATATCTGTATTAAAACTTTAAATATTAATAAATGAATTAAATGAAATGATTTTTTATTTCATATTTTCTTCATTGAAAAAATGTGATATTATTATAAGCAGGTAGGTAAATATGACAGGATGAGCCAGTAGGTAAAAAAAGGTGCGTTTATGTAAAAAAATATTTTAAACCCTTCGGTCGATCTTGGCAAGAAATTTATATGAAAAGTCGATCTTGGTCAAAAATTAGTGGCCTTACATCAAGGTGCCAAATATCAAATGCACTGCATGTATAGTTTCCCTATAAAATCCTAAGTCTCGCAGCCGTGAAAAGCCTGAATAAAAGAAAACGTGACGTGTTACAAACAAATGGAAGGCATATTTGAAATCAGCAACACAAAATTAACTAGAAACACTCAACTGATCTACTGTACACAAACAAAAGTTTAAAGTTTTAAAGTTTATAATAATATGCCGTGTAGGCATTAATATGGTTTCCTTTTGGACCTATTAGTGAGCGGTTCTTCCTGTGTTATTATTATTTTTTTTTATAATGTTAAATATACTGTTTATTGTTGTTGTATGAGATAGATTGCAGTAATAAATGGGAAACTAAAATAAAAATAATATTTAAACAAAACATGATAAACTAGTACAACTAAACGTGGTTATAAGCATGGTATAAGAGTACAAGTTTGAACCGAAAGGATTCGATTTTTTAACCGTTCTGCGCAGATTGTCTTCTAAACGTCATAGCTTAATGGCGCCGTACTGAATCTATGCGAAGTTAGCCCCCATTTTTCTAGCCTCCAATAGATAGGATATTAGATAGGATTTTACATGTATAGTATTTTGATTATAACATGAAAACCGCTCAACCGATTTCGATAATCAATGTCTCATTCGAAACCTTAATCCTTGACCAATACACCGAGAGAAATAGATTGTACGAATCGTATTATAGAGAAAATATTATACATGCAGCAATTCATTGTATTATATTCATTACATTTATTGTACTGAATACAATCTCGTCTCGCTGTCACTATTCGTAGTAAACGTATTATACCTTATAGTATATTTTTAGTGCATAGTACAATCCATTTCTCTCAGTGTACGAATGTGGAAATGCCCAATTCGAAATCTCTTTCGAATTCCGCTAAAATGCCAAAATATTGCGAAGATACACGAAAATAACACAAAAATGACTTTCTTTAAGTGGTCATAACTCGTAAACGATATACTCGATTATCGAGATATATACGTCATTCGATTCGTCATAGTTTCTTCTATCGAAATCACAAAGCCCGATCTCAATTCTCACCAGTTAACTTTGTACAGCCCTCGGAATGATACCGTGTTAGGTTCGTTGTTTATGCAAGTATGGACGACCGAAAATCTAGCGGAATAAGAAAAAAACAATTTGTATTGAATTGATTATAACTAGAGAACAGTTTGACGGATTTTAATGTTTTATATCTCAAACGAAAGCTTGCGTCTGGCTGAATGCGTACGTTGATTCGATTTCGAAATCCCGTTAAGGGTACGGAGCGGCTGTATCATAACAACAATGTTTATAGAAAATAAGAAATTATACAGAGTGATTCAAAAAACCGCTGACAGACTTCTAGAGTAGATAATACATGAAAAACTAAGATGAATAGTCTTAATATACATGGGATCGCAAATGCTTCGATGGCGAGATATAACGGATCAAAGTTTCTTTAAAATTAAACATTATCTGCTATAAAAAGCACTTTTTTAAAAATATTGTCTACGCCATTGCTCTCTACGCGTGTAAAGTGATCAATTATCTATCAATTGGTCTGTTACAAAATTTTGATCAAAGCAATAGTTTTTAAGAAAAACACGTTTGTAGAAAATTTGTTAATTCAATACATCTTAATTTTGATGTATTACCTGCCCTAGAAGTCTGTCAGCGGTTTTTTGAATCATCCTGTATACATATAGTGCATTAAATCTTCATTAAATTTGCTTTAAAATGTCTTTATTTCATAATGATATCTCAATCCGTTCTTGAGATAAGATTTTTTTTAAATTAATATTTCATGACACAAAAAATAAGGGATGATGCATAAATTCGATTAGTGCGTGTTATTTTAGTAAAATAACGAATGTAAGTTTTATTTGAAATGTTTCGAGAAAACGAGTAATTTTTTTATTGAAAGGTTGAAAAACAAAAAAAAACGATTTAAAACCGCTTCGCCCCGTCGTCTTTACATTTTTTGTTTATTCACCTCCAGTATTCCTTCTTCACACAACAAATTAAGGAGGGGATGTTTGAAAGTTGATTCGCTAGTAACGCATTTTAGTTGATGTGCGGGCATTTAAGGGTGATAGAGTAGTTTTGAAAAATAAAACTTATTACTTGAATTAAGTGATAAATACGTGTTATATTTATGCTAAGTGTTAGGTGATATTAGTGATGTGATATAGTTGAGATCATCGGATTGCTATTTTATGGATGTTAAAAGGTATCGTATTAATTCATTTTTTTTGTCACAATAAATTAATTTATCTTTTCTTTCCAGCTGAGCTTCGAAGTAAAATCCAAGGGAAACAACATCCATTCGGTGAGTCGTTTTCAATTTTATTAATTTACCAAAACATATCGGGATAATTCGCGATTTGAACGGTGTAATGTTGCCAGATAAAAACCGTTTGAACGCTACTCATTGGATTTGTGCTTGAAAAACGGTACCATTCAATAAATTTTTGCATTTTGTGCTTGAAAAATTATAAAGCTTTAATTATTAACATTGTCAAAACATGAAATAATTTGAAATTGAGTGTAAACCACTCCAAATAATACTAGTATAATCTAATTCAAACTTTTTAATGGGGGAGTCTCTTTTTTTTGTATCAAATAAAATGATTTCTTTGGGAATTTTTTGCTACCAAATTATGTGGTATTTCAATTTAATCTTTTGCATATGTTTTCATGATATATTTACTTATTTAAAAAGAATTGTTTATAGAAAATAATCTTTACATTGTCCCTCAACCAAGTTGGTGCGTGGATTGTCTAAGTTGCTGGTTGATACAATATCTATCCCTGAAATAATCTGAAACTCAAAAATCAAATGATGTTCTTTTCTATATATGTACTTGTGATTATCGTTTGAACTAGAACTAAGCAAAAAAAAAATTATTGGCAAAATGGCGCCTAGTCAAATTAAGATAATCGATTTTGTTCTTCAAATCGATAAGTTTATCTCAAAAAAAAATCATGTGTATATCGTATCAGTTTCTCTGTAGGTCATACGATAGAAAGATGCTATTTGAAAGTGCAGTTCAAATTTCAAGTCAATCGAATGAGTAGTTTTTTAGGAATCGTGTTAACCAGATGTAAAAAGGATGTTTCGAGAAAAATGCACTTACAGTTTCATGTACTATAATGTTATGCGTGTATACGCCTTGTTAATTTAACGTTTATAACTTCTACATTCAGCCAGACGCAAGCTTTCATTTGAAATATATAACATTAAAACCCGTCAAACTGTGCTCTAGTTATAATCAATATAATACAAATTAATTTTTTCTTATTGGGGGCTAGAGTTTTGGTCGTTCATACGTACATAAACAACGAACCGAACACGGTGTCGTTCCGAGGTCTGTACAAGGTTAACGGGAAAGAATTGAGATCGGGCTTTTTATGATTTCAATAGAAGAAACTATGACAAATCGAATGACGTATAGATCTTGATAATCGAATACATCGTTTACGAGTTATGACTACTTAAAGAAGGTCGGTTTTGTGTTATGCTCGTGTACCTTCGCAATATTTTGGCGTTTTAGCAGAATTCGAAAGAGATTTCGAATCGGGCATTTCCACTTTCGTTTTGGTTAAGGATTCAGCTTTCGAATGAGACATTGTTTATCAAAATCGGTTCAGTGGTTCTCTTGTTATAATCAAAATATTATACATGTAAAATCCTATCTAATTGGGGGCTAGAAAAATGGGTGCTAATTTCGCATAGGTCCATACTAAATTGACTGTTACTTTTGTCGTTAGCGTTTAGTTTATGTAATTTAGAATCTGTAATAAAGATTATTATTATTGCTGTTATTGTTATTATTATTTCTTAATAAACACTTTCAGTGCGTTAAAATTTTTTTTGTAAAATTAATTGTATATAGTCTTACAGATTTTTTTAAAGAAAAACTATTTGATATAGGATTTATCTATTATATTACATAGTATTACGAAGTATGATTATTGAAGAGTGCGAAAATTAAAAAAAATCACTTATAATATTTGATATACAATACATATACCTGGTTTTCTGCAAATTGCTCGATTGATTAATCTAAATCCAAAAAGCCAAGAAAGAATTAATGGCAAACATAAATGCCTATAACTGTACATAGCGATATTCAAAAATTTTTTAAAATAATGAAATTTTTAACAAATTAAATACTTATTGTATGAAATTTGACAAGTTTCTACAATAAATAATAATCTCTACAAATTTATATGAGGATAAGGAAGTAATCTGCAACACACAACAATATTCGTGGATATATTCCCTGTCATAGGGACAATTATTATATCCAAAGGAAGATTTGATTAATCTTGCCAAAATAGTCAATATCAAAAAAGAAATTTATTTTTCAAAAACTAACCCAAAAAGTCCAAAATTAAAGTAAACCCTTCCAAAAGAGGTAGTTTTACGAATGGCAGTCTTTATGTATATTCGGCTGCGAAAGCTCAATTACGTAATAATAATGTAAAAACAAAAAATAAAATAAAAAACAATAATAACAGTCATTATCTAAATTTCCAATTTCTCCAAAAATTCTTTAAAAATAACTTTTCCCATTACTTATTTCTCTGCTTTATAATAAATTAAAAACAAAAACCATGTTTTTATTATAACACGACGATAGCAAGTTGTTTTTACATATACATATATTCAGTGTATTTAGATCGCGTAATTTGAATTTTACTAAAATTTTAAATTTACGCGCCAGCTATTGTCGTCTAAACGTTATTGCAATCTGTGTATTCTTATACCATGGTTATAAGTATGTCTTTGTAATTCGCGACGGTAATGAAAGCTATTACAGTACTCAAACGGGTGCTGTAATGAGACTCTTCACAGCATCCGATGCTGTAATGAGATTTTAGTAACATTTTATGGAACCAGTTCAAGTTGGTTTCACATTGGGTCATTAATTTCTCTAGTTGTCAATGTGACAATTTAAATTGGAATTTATACCTAGTAAAATTGATTTAGTTGGTTTAAACCGGGGGAAATATACATATAAGAAGGAGCACAAAAAAAATAATATCCGGCAATAATCAATAATATTTTAATTAAAGGACAAGTTTAGGGAAAAAATGATAGCAAGAAAAAAATAAAGATTTAAATTTAAAAGTTGTAATAATTTTGAACACATTGGTGATGACGTATCGAGAGTTGAAGTTGTTGTACAACTTCTTGAGGTGATGTGGTCACGTTTACATGAATTGTGTTTAGAATGCTGTTTACGAATGTATAAGTTAAATTTAAGGTTATAATAAAATTGGAAATTGCTGAACAAATTCATATATTGAACACAAAATACAACAAAAACAAATAAAAAACAATCTTACTAACTGCTCGATGCAAATGAACAATTATTGTAAACTTTAATGTTTACCGTTGAACTGTCTTGAGCCTCAATAACAATACCATGTGCGGTGTATACATTTTGTTCAATATTTTCACTACCTTTGATAGTGATATTATCATTTGTTGCTGGGTGTGTGTTTAAGATATTTGCAACATCAATTTTATTTTTTAAAGAAGAATCAANTGTCTTTAGCCTCAATAACAATACCATGTGCGGTGTATACATTTTGTTTAATATTTTCACTACCTTTGATAGTGATATTATCATTTGTTGCTGGGTGTGTGTTTAAGATATTTGCAACATCAATTTTATTTTTTAAAGAAGAATCAACAAATCCTTTCGCAACTGCTGAACTTTTCCAACCACCTAAACGTTGTATGGTCAAAAAGTCACCACCACTGTTTGCTATGTGTGTAGCACTAGATCTTCTACACTGAAAAACATGGAGGGAAACTTATAATCATCTTATGGCAACGTTTTACAATGATATAATTGTAATGAAGTCAATTACGATCATATTATTGCAAAAAACATTTTTCATGGTAGCTTCACCATGAAATATGGTGATTTTACAAGTTTGTCTGTAAAAGTGCCTCCGTAAGTTAAAAATGCAATGCTTTCTTACAAAACACTTTGTAAATTTGTTATAGTGTTGTAAAAATACCAGTAAAATTTAATTTTTACTTTTAAGATTTTGTACATTTACAACATTAAGTGATTTTTTAACCGAGTGACTTGCGCACGCGGAGATATAATACACTTCTATATTATACCGTTTAAGTATCATACTGCTTGTGCGTTAAAATCGACAGGTTTAAACTTGTTTTGGTATCACGGGCGGGTGACGAGTGGTGAATGTGATCGACAATATTCTTGAAGGTAAGTTGACTTTTATAATCTTTTAAATAAATAAACTAAGATGTTATAATAGAACGATAAATCTGATTTTCATTCTTTTGAGACGAATATTGCAATCTTAACTTCTTGTGTAGTTCAAATAGGTATGAAAACAGTCTTTGTTAAAATGATAGGCGTTATTTATGTTTTGTTTTCTTTTTTAGGCGGATATTTTACAGTTTTTTTTGAAAAAAAGCAAGTCCTGGAGGCCAATAATCTATTGAATGCAGTAGAATTATGTTTTGCTCTGTATTTTATATTAAATACTCAGTATTCCAAAAACAATAACTGGACTGTTAGAAACTGTACAATGTTATTTTCTAAAAATTCAAACAGAAAATAGTTGTGCTGTAAGTACCAAAAAGAATAAAATGATATCCCTTTTAAAGAAGTTAAATAATCTGTAGCTGTATACATACTCAATGCTGTATATTTCAATTAATCAACGGTTTAGTAAGAATAATCCTTAAATTTAATTTTGTGTTAACTTTGCCTTTCTGAGTCAATAGGAATATCTGGTTATCTATCTTTTAGGATTGTTTTTTTTGTATAACTTTATTAACAGTGACAATTTCATTGTAATTGCACTTGTCAAAATTTCAAATTCAACTAATTAAAGCTAAGTACAATATGAAAATAAGCTAAGTATCAACAATAGCAGATTGCGTTCTATAACCACCCTTGACTTGGATGATATTACGGCATTTATAATAGATATTGTAGAGATTAGAGATATTTAAAAATAAAGAGAAGTTAAAATGTACAGTGTTTTATTTTATAATCAATTCTATGGTTATAGTACTATTTTACAACAAAAAATACAAATTTACATTGTATACAACGTAAATTTACAATCTAGGTGATGAAAATTTACTATATCGCAAATGTAAGTTTACAATCTATAAGGTGGAAATTTAGAATATTGTCAATGTAAATTTACAAAAGAAATTGTAACAGTTTAATTTGCAATTGCAATATCAACAACGTAAATTTAGATTCTGAATAAGAAGAATTTACAATATAGATAATGTAAGTTCACATTGTAAATATACATTCAATATGTAAATATACTTATGCTACGGAAACTTACAATGAAATTATGGGTCAAAAATTACCCATCATGTCATTGTAATTTTACGACTTTTTTTTTCAGTGTAAAACAATGTCCAGTATAAAGGTGGGAATCCGGCAATTGAAGAAATTTTGCAATTTCTCTAGGAATATTTCCTATGGTATTAATACCAATAGGGCTATTAATGCAATGTCCATTACGGTATGTTAAAAAGAACCGTTTATGTGTAGCATTCTTCGGTCGAAGTTTGCTATAGTCTTTTCAACATTTTAACATTCTAGGGACATCATTTTTTGTTTTGGGTATATTTACTGGTGTACAGTCTGACTTATAATGAAGATCATCCACACATAGATTTAATAATTCTTCTCTTCGACATGCCTCATTGTACCCCATTGTTAAAAGTACCTAAAATAACTTAGTAAATTATCTACAAAATCAATAGAAAGAAAGATGTACATACTTTCATAGCTCAATACACTTTATTATTAGCTTCCTTTATAAATTTAATGATATGGTCATATTCTAAAATTTTAGATTCTTTGGGTACGTAACTTTTTGGCAATTTTTTTAAGAGGACTTGAAGTTTTTTATATTTTGTTATATCCACATCTTTATGGATGTTTAAACACGTTTTTAACATCGAATATAAGGTCCACAATGATGAGGGCTTATATTTTTTTCCTTGATTTTCAAAATATACAATCAGTACATTTTCTGATATTTGTGTAATCCTCTTCTCTTCGCACCACGAATTAAATTTAGCATACCGTTGCTCGTATCTTTCGTAGGATTTCTCTGGAAGTAATGTTTTAACAGTACTCTCAGCAATTTCTTTTATTTCGGGAGGTGTATATGCAAGATTTTTATCGAGTGAATACATTTTGTTTGTATTATTGTCAATTCAAATTTTTATTTTCAAGTGTTACCAACTGCTACATACCTATTTCCCTACATTGTCAACATTTATTTTATTTTTGTTAAAAAAAAGGGATAAAAACGCGAATTACAAAAAATAGCATAAAAAACACGTTTCGTAAGACTTAAAGCACTCATTCATTAAAAAAACTCGTGGCTTCAGCACTCGTTTTTCAACTTGAATTCGTGCATTTCAAGCGTGTCTTACAAAACTTGTTTTTTAAAACTCCCGGGACGGAGCTATAAATTTTGAACGAGTGCAGAAAAAAATTTGAAAATTTGGGAATCACTAAAGAGTCATAAAAGCTACATTCTTAGATAGTTTAGAATTTCCATGCAATGTGGAGTTTTTTAGGGGATGACCACCCCTACATTTTTAAATAGCAACCTCTGTCGATTTTTACCTCATTTTAAAGGTAATGATAAAGAAACACAATCCCATAAACCAAAATCCGATATCTGAATTCTTTCAAGAGTTATAAGGGGTTGACTACCAAATGGGAAAATAAAATTTTGCACGTTTATTACGATTTTTATAACAAATGTTCAAATTGTCGACCTTCTTCGATCTCGCAATGACCCAAACGCTCATAGATGGAATTTTGAACCATCAGGAGCAGTAATATTGGTGGTTCTTCAAGTATGCGATTTTCCAAATCATTTATTAATTCTGGTTTTGTTGCATACACTCCACTGTTCAGAAACTTCCAAAAGAAAAAATCGAGTGGTGTTAGATCAGGAGCTTACGTACGGCTTAAAAAGTCTCGGACTGCGCGACTAAAATGTGGAGGACCACCATCTTGTTTTAACCACTTATTATCAATACCGTTAGAGCATTCGGCACGTACACTTGGAACCACTTGATTTTCTAACAGTTGCAGATATCTGTCTCCGTTCAAATTTCCATTAATAAAAAATGGACCAATTACATTCTCTCCCATAATACCAGCCCATACATTAATTTTCTGCGGTCTCTGAGTATGACTTTAAACGTGCATCTTCGTCACTCTAATAACGACAATTGTGCCTATTAACCTTACCATTCAAGTAGAACGTAGCCTCATCAGAAAACAACGTTCAAAAGAAAATTTCTGTCAACATCATATTTTTCACGTACTATTTCACAGAATTCCCATTTTCCTATTTGATAGTCAACCCCTCATAATTCTTGAAAGAATTAAGATATCGGGTTTTGGTTTATGGGGTTTTGATTCTTTTTTCATTACATTTAAAATAAGGTAAAACTCGACAGGGGTTGCTATTTAAAAATGTAGGGGTGATGAAAGAAACTCCACATTGCATGGAAGTTCTAAACTATCTAAGAATGTAGTTTTCATGACCCTTTAGCGATCCCCAAATTTTCAAATTTTTTTCGTCACTCGTTCAAAACTTATAGCTCCGTCCCGGGAGTTTTGGGAAGCCCGTATAATATTTTAGTACATATTAGATGAATATTTTTATATATTCGAACCACAGAATAACCAGAATGGACAAAACCGGCGTTGTTTTTGATGTTTCACCAGCTATTTTATTTGACCTTCAGCACATACCGGGTAATTTTTTTAAAACGATCCGCCTAAGATATTTCTGAAACCAAAAGGAAATTGAAAATTTCCGAAAAAAGGTCCACTTATATTTCAAGGGGGAAACGGTTTGACCTATGAATCACATTTTTGACGTTTCCCCCTAGGCCCCCACGAATACCTCCCCAAAAATTTTAAATGGAATGACCCATCGCGTGGTATCTCAAATGAAAGCTTATTTTATAAGGATTATGGTGATGTGTCACTTGCCCACGTTTCCTATTTTCTCATACATTTTATGACAAAGTTTATCATTGTCACTTCAGACGAACGATAAGCGCTATCGCAACTGATCGCAACCTAATTTTCATCAGTTAGGCGTGGAAACAAAAGAAAACAAGCCGATGACGTTTTGTCTAACAAACTGTCACATTAGTTGTTACCGTTTAGTCAACTTAACTTACATTGGTTTTCGTAAAACTCTATTGCTGAAAGGGTGGAAGTTATCTACATTTATGGTGCCGAGCAATGTGCTCGTGCAACAGCAAGGGTTTTTAATCAATGACATCCAAATAAGCATATGGAGCATAAATACGTTCGCGAACTTGTGCAAAAATTTTAAGTAAGTGGATTGGTAGAGAACAAGAAAAGGCACACTAATAAGGTAGTAGATGAACTGGCGAAGATGGAAGTAATTGGATATTTTACCATGGAGCCAACCAGTTCTTTGCGTCAGGTTGCAGCATCCACCGGACTTTCTTACTCGTCGGTACGCAAAATGACAAAGTTGCATAAATTTCGGAATAATTCAAGATTAGGAGTCTGTCTTAAAAATCGATGATTTTTTTTTAATCGATAGGAAATGAGTCAAAAGAGGCGTTAATGATTAAAAAAAAAGTGCGGAAAAGTGTAGTACTTACCGAAAAATCACTTTAAAGTTGCGATTTGACGTTTCTTTTTGGAAGTTCAAAGCAATGTTAAATATGCATTTTCGTATTAAATCATGGATGAGTGCACTTTTTACATTAAATGGAACAAGCATAATGTACGATGATATTGGAGCGACGAAAATCACCATGTTATAAGAGAGGAACATACCCAGAGACCTCCAAAGATTAATGTTTGGGCTGGAATACTAGGTAATTCAATAGTTGGACCCATATTCATTAATGAAACGCTAAACGGTGACGTGTACTTGAATATGTTGGAAAACATAATCGATCCTCTAATAACTAAGAAGTGGAAAACCGGCTTGATGAAGAAGGTAATCAAGTACTCGACGAACATCAATTGTTCTTCCAGCAGGATGGTGCTCAACCGCATTATGCTACGAATGTTCGTAATTGGTTTAACCGGAAATTTCCAAATCACTGGATTGGCAGATAAGGAACAATCACCACAGAGATACCACGCGATGCGTCATTCCATTTAAAATATTTGAGAAGGTATTCGTGGGGGCGTAGGGGTAAACGTCAAAAGTGTGAATCATAGGTCAAACCGTTTCCCCCTTGAAATATAAATTTAAATATGCATTTTCGTATTAAATCATGGATGAGTGCACTTTTTACATTAAATGGAACAAGCATAATGTACGATGATATTGGAGCGACGAAAATCCCCATGTTACAAGAGAGGAACATACCCAGAGACCTCAAAAGATTAATGTTTGGGCTGGAATACTGGAATAGTTTGACCCATATTCATTAATGAAACGCTAAACAGTGACGTGTACTTGAATATGTTGGAAAACATCATCGATCCTCTAATAACTAAGAAATGGAAAACCAGCTTGATGAAGAAGGTAATGAAGTACTCGACGAACATCAATTGTTCTTCCAGCAGGATGGTGCTCCACCGCATTATGCTGCGAATGTTCGTAATTGGTTTAACTGGAAATTTCCAAATCACTGGATTGGTAGATAAGGAACAATCGAATGCGTCCACGATGACCGGACCTCACAAGTCTTGACTTCTTCCTTTGGGATCATTTCAAGTCAATAGTTTATAAGACTAAACCCATAGATTTAAATGACTTGCGTCAACGAATTAGCAACGAGTGCCGAAACATTCCACGAGAAAGTTTTCAGAAAGTAAGGCAAGAATTTGAAAACCGGCTTTACTACTGCATGGAGACTAATGGTGCTCATTTTGAGCAGTTCTTGTGAATGTTCTTTTTTTAGTTTTGTTAAAATGTTATTTTTGACGCCTACTTAGATGTTTAAATTCTTATTCTAATGTAAAATGAATTGATCATTTCTCAACGCTAAATTAAAAAAAAATGCTCAAGTGACACATCACCATAATCCTTATAAGATAAGCTTTCATTTGAGATACCACGCGATGGGTCATTCTATTTAAAATATTTGAGAAGGTATTCGTGGGGGCGTAGGGGTAAACGTCAAAAGTGTGAATCATAGGTCAAACCGTTTCCCCCTTGAAATATAAATGAATCTGTTTTCGGAAATTTGTAATTTCCTTTTAGTTTCTGAAAAATCTCAGAAAGTGTAGGCGCTAATTTTAAAAGTAAAGTACTCTGTTTTAGGAAAGTGTCCACTAAAATGATTTTGAAATTTAATTTTACTAAATTTCTATTGAAGATATAATTACGGTTATTGTTATAAAAATTTAATACAATATATAAAATTCATTTAATACAGTATATCGTTAATTAAAGAAAATATGTAGATCATTTAAAAATTTAATTTTATAAATTATTTACGATTTAAAATTTTACACTGGGTCCGGTCTGCATTGGAAATCTAAAAATTAGCAATTATAGTAGAAGGAAATTTTGTATGCTGTATAATACACTAAAAAACTGTTATTAAAAAAATAGAAGAAAAACTAAAAAAGAAGAAAAAACTTATACTACTTTAAAATGTAAGAAAAAATAGAATAAAACACTAAATAACTATAACTCAAAGAAAAACTTTCGCAATCAAAACAATTTCAACAAACGAACGTGGTAAGACAGATGTAAATAAACGCCAACAATACGGCGTAGCCGCACATGTGCATAAAAATGAGTTTCGGTGGGAAGGTTTGTCTTTTCTGGCTATTTTGTGCTCGAACTGTAAAAATATCAGATTTTACGGTAGTTGTTTTGGAACAACTAAATCTAAGTACTACCTTATTTATGTTTAAATTAATATTGTTGTCCCTGCTAAAAATATAGCTGGGACTCTCAAAAATTGGTTATAGACTCATTTGAGTTGTTCCACCCCACGGAAATCTTTAGTAAAAGGCGAAAGATTTATTCGCATTGAGGTGAAACCAGAGTGACGCTTGCTGGGCTGGGTTCGTTTTTTAGACTACTATTTCAATATCATCGTAACCAGACATGTTAAGCGCCATCTGTTTCGAAGTAGCGTACTATGGGTATATCTAACGGATTTACGCGTATATATTTCTACACAATAGTAAATCAAAAGTAATCGTAAATTTTATGTGCATTGAGATCGTTACTATCGCATTGGTATAAGATTAATTAATCATGAATCATCGGAGACAGTTTCATGTATTTACCAATTTTATCAGTTTTATCGCCATTTTATACAAATACTTTTTATGGTTCTTTTTAATTCCACGCTTCAATTTATTATTTTTGTTGTGAAATCGTTATAAAAGCTTTTTATAATTTTCTAAATTTAAATTATTAATTGATTTTTTTAAAGTTACTTTAATGATTTAAGAATTAACTTATACAGGGTCATCCCCGACGACAGTCCATTAGAACTATACGAGGTTCTGGCCAAAATAAAAATTTGAAATTTTAGATTTAAGTATTATCAATTGCGTTCTCTTCGGCTAAAATATTTTCAGATTTCTACCATTTCCGGTTATAGCAGAAGTCGCCACCTACTTAATTTTTTTAAATGGAACACCTTTTATATTTTTACATATTTGGATTTGTCTCTTTTCTAGGTCTATGAATAACTTTACGTTATGCAATTTTATTCGGCCGTTCTTGAGTTATTCGAATTTTTCTAGAAAAATCTGCTCTAGCAGACATTTGTTCAAAAAATCAGAGATCACTCGATTTTTGGGATATTAATTTCGGATTGAGAACATGCTTAAGCAACATGATGGAGTATGTTTTGGTGCCGAGTACGGCTGTCTAGAACGTTTGGTCACTTTACTATGACACGTTAACTTTTCGAAATTTGGAAGTACCATAACTTCTTTCTTTTAAATAGCACCCCCGATATTTTATTACTTAGTCGCCTTCGGTGTCTCATTTTACATCTTTTATATCCGATATGTCCTATACCTAACATTTATAGCTTGGGAGATAATTAGGGTTCTTTGAAAAATGCACACACATTATATCGATATGTACCTGTATTGGATTTTCTACTTCCTCTTATATTTTTTTTCTGACCATATTATTAGGATTTTCTTTTCTTAATTAAGAATTTTATCCATGTTGCAAGTTGGGAATATATTAAAAAAATATGTATACTAAAAAAATATACTAGAAAAAACTTCTTTAACTTGCTTTTATTTAAATATATATCGAGACTAGTTTCGAGGTTACACCCTCATCTTCAGTCGAAACTAGCAAAAATGAAAAACAAATTAAAATATTAAAATAAAACAGTTTTAAAAACTTACAGTCAACATTTTGAAAGCAATGTATATATGAAAAGCGAAAAACTCATACGAAAAAATTATCTCAAAGAAACACGTTAAAATTTAAAAATAAATAATCACAACAAAAACATTCACAATATAACTCAAAGTATAAAATTAACGTACGACATCAAAATATATTAAAAATTTTGTCAAAAACGAAAAATAATATAAAAATAAAAATAATATAACGATAATTCCACCCAATTCATAGAAATGACTAAAGATTTGAAAATAAAAGACAAAATTCTTATTTCCTTCGACGTAACTAACCTTTACTCAAATCTTCCAATTGACCAAACATTGGAAATATCAGCAAAAATGTTTAACTCATTTTTAAATAATAAAACTATCGTCGACCATTTAAATTACATTTTAAAACACATAGTCACTCAAAATTATTGTACATTT
>NW_019281584.1:0-14354 GCF_000648695.1 Onthophagus taurus | reverse complement strand
TAATAATAATAATAATAATTCACTTTATTGCCCAACAAAGATCAATTACAGGACAATATTACAAGAAAAAGAAAATAAGAAATAACACATGCCATAAAACAAATATAATTCACATAAACACTCTTACACTATTATTGATTGTTAGTTAGTTTACACATCCTCTGCACCGGGGAGTTGGCTAAAACATTGGATCTGCAATTCCTCAAATAAAACTGTTTTGTACTACGTGTTGTACGCGTAGGCACCGCGAAAATGATTCGCGACAACAACCAACCACGATCCAATTCACCTTGCACTAACTTCTGCAAAAACTTGATGCACTGGTCATCTCTTCTTACGTCTAGTGATCCGGGTATGATCCGTCCAGGCGTAGAGACAAATATTTGAGAAATCTCCTCTGAATTCTCTCCAATATAAGTCTATGACACACATAATGTGGCGACCAAATTACAGAGCCATATTCCAATTTGGACAATACAAAGGTCGAAAATAGGGTCTTGTACACACCGATATCAGAAAAAGCACGCGAGGTGCGCAAAACGAAACCAAGCATCCTCGCTGCAGAAGATGCAATATTTTCGATGTGAGGTACAAAAGACAATTTGCGGTCAAAAGTTACTCCCAGATCCTTGATTGTAGATAATTTCTCAAGAAGAACACCTTCTATATAATAAGAAGATGGAAGAGGAGACAGCTTGCGTGTAAAACTAACTGCACCGCACTTATTGGCATTAATCTTTAGCTGATAACGGTTACACCATTCCACCAAGACGTCCAAATCCGACTGAAGACTGACAACATCACGGTCCGCAAAAATAGGTCGGAATAGTTTCAGATCATCCGCATAAGCTAGTACGCTGGATGAAAATTTGTCTAGAAGGTCATTCAAGAAGATAACAAATAGTAGGGGGCCTAGATTTGAGCCCTGAGAAACACCAGACCTAGCCGTAAACTCCATAGACGCATAACCGTTGTAGTACACATAATTTATACGACCCGATAGGTATCCAAAGTTTAGGAAACGAGCAAGTGCTTAAGGATAGGTTAATTATTAAATGAAGCGGAACTGCAAAAACTGCACAGCAATCACGAATAAAAAATGCAGGAAGATCATCATCACCAGCAGTAAATTTATTATTTAACCTTTTTAGGAAATGAAGAACCTCGGTGACATTGGTAACAAATACTGGAGGATACGTAGAGTGTACATCAACCATGTTATAAGCAGAGACACCAGAATATACTCCAGAGAATTGATCTGCAAAATTTTTCAGGATCAGTGTAGGTGGACTTATCACGCATCATTTTTCCAGAAAGTCGAGAGGTCGTTGTTTTCTGTCTTATATAATTCCAAAAGTTACGGGGATTAGAACTAAGCGATTGTTCAGCATTAATAGTAAAGGAACTATACGCATCAGAGATTTTCTGTTTAGTCAAACATCTCAGTCTTTTATATTCCGCTGAATAGAAAGCACTATTGCTTCTCCTCCACTTCCTCCTATAATACTCTTTCAACTTTAATAGCCGCTTAATTTCTGGGGTGTACCAAATAGGGTATGAGGATCCCCGACTCAATCTCTTAGGAACAAATAAATCCAAAATCTCATACAACTTTTTATAAAAAGCTCGCAAAGCATCATCCGCATTAACCTCCACATTTAGAAAAGACCAATCCGTGTAAAGTAGTTTATCATACATGCCAGGAAAGTTGGCTCTTTCAAAATTATATCGACCACCCAAAGACGGAAAATTCGGCAAACCATCATTTGTGTTACTATCAGTGTTACCAACATAAAACTTTTTCAAAATAACCAATTTAAGAAACTAAAACCCTAACACTGGCAATGGACGGTACTGAAGATATTACCAAAAAACTTATAGATTCAATTGAGTTATGTGCTATCTTGCTACGCGTGGATGATAAAAAATTATTAATTAACTATATTTTAAAAATTAGATTGTCCGAAAATGCCAAAGTAAGATTAAATAGGACGTATGATTCTATAGATACGAACCAGTGTTTGACCTGTTAAGGATTTTTTAATGCCGGTGTTTGATCGAGTCATGTTATTTTTCTTGTAGATCTCTGTGCCTTTAAATAAAATGATCAAAATATAATCAAATACTTATCTGATTCATTTAAAGTTACTTACCCTACATATAAAATATAACATCATTATATAATATTTTTTTTAAATTAAAAAGGAAAACAGTATTTCGTTTTTAGTGTTTGACCACTTTGATTACATTATTTGACCAATGTATGTAATGTAATATAATGAACCGTAAATGTTTGACCGATTCTTAATATAATATTCATTTTCATTATTTTTCCATACTATTTTGTTCACAAAAAAATGTTTTTATTTTTTGACTCTTTAAGAGGTCCAAATTAATAATGCCAAGCAATTATGTTTTAAATAATAGACGATAAAATATGAAACCCGTTTTTATTTTAACAAAAATGAAAAAATATAATACAGAAGCCGTTTGAAAACAAAATCAAAATAACTTAAACAAATCTTTTTCTAAAATTGCAAAAAAAATAAAATAACAAAAACTCTACTAAAAATGTCTGCACACAAAATAAAAAAATTTAAAAAAATCACCTTAACTAATTAGCTAGAAAATATGTTTACTTAATATTACAAATTTCATAAATTCCCCGTTTGTTAATTGGTTTTGGTTTTTGAATTTTTTTAATAAAATCTTTGGTCAAGTCATACCACAAAACATCACCACGCTCATTCCATTTCCAGTTTGTTCCACTGGTTGTCATAGCCTTAACTTTTATTTCTCTTTGATTTATTTCTAAAACTTCGCCAGGGAACTCAATACCGTTATAGTCCACAACACAATTTGACTTCAATTCTTGTTTTGACGTTTTTGTAGTTTCAGGCTTTGAGTTCATTTTTTTATTCTCTTTTGTTTTCTTTCTTTCTTTTGCCTTTTCTTGTAGCTCCTTTGCCTCTTCCTTTCTTGAGTGGTAATGTTGCCATTCCAGGGATGATGCAACTGTAGGAATGTTTTCTTCAAGCTTTCGTTTAACAGATTTACTTTATTATTAGCTTTATCATTCCAAAACAATGCTTTTCTAAAAGGTGTAGGAATGTTTTCTTTTGTTTCATCTATTATTTTTTTCCTGCTACATCTTCTTGCCTATGTTCCTTCGAGTTTGGTAGTATACTTTCTTGAAACGGTTTTAAAGGGTCAATTCAACCTTTTTCCAAATTTGAAACATCTATTATTTGGGTTTGGTCAACCGACTTTATTGGGGTTTTTTCTTGTGACTTCTCGATAAGAACTTGATACTCATGTTCATCTAGAGGTATTATCATATTAGATTTTGCTAATAAATCAATGTTCAGATTTTGTATAGAATCGTTAAAATTGTCTAGTTCTTTATTAATATATTTATCAATACCTAATGACAACGCCGATTTATTAATTAAATCTGTACATGTTTGAAAAGTAGTGTCCTCATAAGAGTCAGGCTTATCTTCTTGGTGTATTTATGGTTTCTTCATCATTGTCCTTTTGATCAATTTGTTGTTCATTTTCTTCTGCAAAGTCTTGACATTTTAATTTTAAACCTTTCCAAAGATAAAATAAACATCTTTTCCTTTTTTTTTTAAACTTCTTAAAATAATCTTCTGTGCATCCTTCCCAAACATATCTACTTACCTGAAAACTACTCAGCTTCTCTGGTCGCATCTCCTTCTCCATATATTGTATAAGATCAAAGGCTCTGTTTTGTACTGGACTATTTTCGATAGAGATAATATTGATGTCTTCTTTACAATATTTTTTAAAATTAATATGTTTCTCGTCAAAAGGACACAATCCACATGCGCTGAAAGAATTTAAAAGGGTTGTTTCTTTATTATTAACACTGTCAAGAGCATCTTTTAAAACAAGAGCAAAATGTTCTTGGCTTAACTTTTCACCCAAATTTTGTGTTTTTTATTTGTGGACTGCTTGTTTCCATTTCAATTTTAATGGACGAAAAAAACCAACATCTAACGGCTGTAAAATATGTGTTGCATTTGGGTGCAAGCATACCAAAATAATTTTATTCTTACTACAAAATTGGCTCAGGGCTAGTGTAAGATGTGATGCATGCCCATCTGCAAATAAAATTATAGGTAATTCTATATTTGACTTAACTACCCATTTAAAAAAATATTTGCAATATACTCAATAAAAGATGGCCCTGTCATCCAACCACTATCCGTTCTGCCTATTCCCAGTGCTGTAAGACATTTTTTTTTTCATCGTTTTCTACAAAATTATATATATTTCGTTCTCCTTTTTTTGCAAGAATTTTATCCTCTTTCGGGTTCAAAAAAAAAGTGCGCTCATCACAGTTAAAAACTCTCTTAGGATCATTCGATATATGCAGTAAATTGTTAGTGACCGATTAAGATTTAACTTCTGCAAACCAACGCTTTAACGAGGATTCTGTGGACGAGCTATGGATGCAGTAAGATTTTCAGATAATCGAATAGATACTTGAGGATGTCGTGATAAAAATCCCTTAAACCAAGTGTTTCCTGGCCTTCCGTCCTTGAAACTATAAATATTATCCCGTTTTAACTCTTTTGCCAGAAGTTGAACACTATCCAATAACTGGGTTTTTGTAAAAGGAAAGCCCCTATCTGCTAAATGAAACAACCATTCAACTAACAGTTTTTCTTCATCAGAATTTAAAAATGCTGGTGGGCCCATTTTCCTTTGCATTGGTGTTTTTCTTTATAAATAAGAGTTAACTTTGGAACATTAAACATCTTGGCTGCTTTTTAATAAGATAAACCCCTACTTCTTGCATCGAGAGCCTTTTGAAGATCTTCTTATTATATAATATTCTGATAAATCCCGGGAAACTCAGAGTAAAAAAAGTAAACACCTCTTTGTTTATTAAACAACTGAGCTGGAGGAGCAATACGGATTTACAAGAGGGAGATCGACGGTACATGCTATATGTGTGACAGATATAGAAGAGGAAAGAGCTTTGGAACTGCACCGTGGTGAAAGATTGTGGGTGCGATGAAAAGAATGAAACTGTATAAATATTTTATCGACGTAATAAGATTATATTTGAGTATGAGATCTATTGAACAGGAAGGAACTCGGCATAAAATAACCAGAGGTGTTCCTCAAGGATCGGTCCTGGGCCCACTCCTGTGGAACATTTTCCTTGACGAATTACTAGATACTAATGTGCAGTGCGGCGATGCACGACTCATCGCATACGCCGATGACCTCGCAATCGTAGGGTTCTGAGGAAATTGAGCAGAATGCTCAAATAGTGTTAAATGAGATCGTAATAAAGATGGAGGATATGGGGTTGCAGGTCGTGCCAGAAAGATTAAATTGACGGTGAAAGATGTACAGATTACCACAAAAAGCTCGCTCAAGTACCGTAGAGTAACTCTGGCAAAAGTCAAAAGCCTAAAATGGAATCGACATGTGGAAGCAATAGTGAAGAAAGCGAAAAAAACAGTGTACGCTTTACACAGAATCACGGGGTCCACGTTGGGTCCAGAGAATCGAAAAGAAGGTGATCGGATCGACCATTTATGCTCAATTATTATACGCGAGGCGATATACTGTGAGGGGAGGGACGGCGTTGAACACACCTTTTATAACAACCCTAGATGGAGCGACGAAAGGAACGAGATATATGAACACCTGAGGGATCAGATCTCTCGAAAAATATGGTGGAATATAAGAGTAGCGCTGAAAAGTGGGATGCCATAGCGACATTCATAAAGGAAGCTTGACATACCTATGACATATCATTCGATTTTTCTTTTCTTTCAACTTTTATTACATTTATTTATTTAACACTCAGGGTACATAAGAAATCCTTCCACCTTAAACCAGCAGCAACAGGTGTTTAGTGTTCAAATTCACTTAATTATAATTTTACAAGACCACGGTGTCGTTTATGGTTGTGGCTCAATTTATGCGCGAATATCTATGGTTATAGGTTAGATTGTATGTCAATATTATTTCGGTTGGTATTACACAAATATTTGCGTGGTTTTTAAATTTAAAACTAAATTATATTCTATGGAAAACATTCTTAAAAATTAAAAACTAGTATATAACCTCAATTAACTATGATCTGAATATTTGTTACTGTCAAATATGTTATTAAATATAAAATAAAATTCAAAAATATCGAAAATAAACAAGTTCAGAAAATAAAATTATAGGCTTAAAAAATATAAAAAGAAAACATTTTCTATGGTAATTGTATCAAATTAAATATAAGAAAATTATCATATGTAAGGAGAGTTGGAAAGAGAATGGGGTGTTGATAGGAAAGTAGGGAAATAGGAATATTAATCAAGGGATCGAGAACGTTGCAACACTCAGAATATTACCGTGTTCTGAGCAGCTCGTTCGTCTGGAATTTATAAATATTATTAAAAGTTAGGAGATTTGGGAAGAGAAAAGGGTATTGATAGGAAATCAGGATTATAGGATTGATAATCATGGGATCCAGATCGTTGCAACACTCAGAATATTATCTTGTTCTGAGCTTCTCGTTCGTCTGGAGGGTCGTCTAAAACTTAAAATATATTTAATATTGTAATTATCCATGTTGCAAGGTGTATGTAATTAATGAAAAATCAAAAATAACCTCTTACTTGCTTTTATTAATATGCTTCGATACTAGTTTCGAGGTATTACCTCATCTTCAGTCGAAAACTACAAACTCAAATAATTAGAAAAAAATACGTTAAAAGAAAAAATAAACTTACAGTCATAGTTAATGATGCTCACAAGCGAGAAAAATAATAAAAAATATCTTAAATTTGAACATGGTGAAAACAAATTGTTTTAAACACGCAGTAAAATTATTTGAAGGTCAAAAGGGTTACAATGGTTGAAGACCAAAAACACTTTAGAGGTTAAATCTAAAATAAAATTAATTAATATTAAATAACAAAACTAAATAAAAACTTACAAATAAGCGAAGACAACGAAATAAGCATAGGCTGCGAGACTTTCAACGCAAAAAAGCCGAAAAACGTTAATAAAATTTGAAAATTACGTTAGAAGACCCGCAGTGATGCGGTGGAGGAACCAGAAGAGAAGAGACTAAAGCAACCAACGGAAAAAGAACTGCAGGTCAGGAAACGTGTTCGCGAGGGTGTGTCTTTATATCTTTATAATTAATATTATGCCCTGTTTCGATGTGGTGTTTATAGACATTAGAATTCACTTTACTCTTATGCTCGCGAACATGTGCCCCAAGCGCACGTCCTCTCTGACCAACATATATGGCGTCGCAATTGGAACATCCAATCGAATACACGCCGCTTTCTTTTAATATATCAGCATTTTTAGGGTTATAATTAGAAAGACATTTCATGATAGTATTATTATTAGAATATGCAAGGGAAATGTTGAATTTTGAAAAGATATGTTGGGCACGGGAAGTGACGTGATTATAGGTTATCGGTTTATAAATTTTGTTAACTTTATTATTGGTATGAAGGAGGTCTCTCTGTAGTTGAATTTTATAAGAAAGTTTATTAATAATATATTTAGGAAAATTATTATTATGTGCTAAAGTGTATATGTAGTTAATTTCGATAATTTTAGTTAGTTTCGGAAAGGGGATAATTAAGCGCTCTATTAAAGTGAAAACGAAAATTAACGAGTTTATGGGTCAGAGGGTGTTCAGAATCAAAAGGTATAGTTGTAGGTATAGCTGAAGGCTTTCTGTAAACATTAAAATTAATAAAGTTATTGTTATTTCTATTTAAATTTAAATCCAAAAAATTTTGTTGTTTATTTTTCTCAATCTCAAGGGTAAAATTAAAATTTTTATGCAAATTATTAAGATAATCATGAAAACCCATCAATTCAACTTCACTTCCCGTCCATATACAAAAAATATCGTCGACGTAACCTAGCCATTTGGTAACTTTTTTAAAAAAAGGGTTAACATTATTTATAACAAAATTATTCTCGATATGATTTAAAAAAATATCAGCCAAAAGTCCCGACAATGGCATTCCCATAGGAAGCCCTTCAGCAACAAAATAAAAATCTTCATTAAAGGTACCATAATTTTGAGTGACGATATGCCTTCAAATTTTATTAAAATGTTCAGTGGTTGTATTTTTATTTTTATAAAAGGATTTAAAAAGATTTGAAGTTATATCTAAAGTGAAGTCAATAGGGACATTTGAATAAAGATTAGTCACATCGAAAGAAATCATAATACCATCTTGTATTTTAACATCTTTAATAGAATTAATGAATTGAGTGGAGTTACGTACTGTAAAGTCAGGAATGAAATTAATATTTTGAAAAATTTTTAACATGAAATTAGCAAGTTTCTGAATGGGGGACCACCCCCACTCGTCGCACCTTCCACCCTCGTGCATCTGGAAAAAAATTTTTATTATTTTGTTTTTTGGGGGGTTCCTGGTGGTTTGGACTTGTTTGTTCAAACAGTGGCATGTTGGAAAGTTGTGTTTGAATTTGTTAATCTCGTAGTATTCAAGTATCTCCATCATGTACCCTTTATTAGTTTTATGTATCAAAGTTGTGTTGTCATTGTCATCGAATTCATGTTCTATGTTGAATAGAAGGTGTTTGCCGAAATTTGAGTTCTGTTTGGTTTTATGTTCGTATATTCTCTGTTCTAATCTTCTACATTCCGCATTCCAATTTGTATATACCATTATCTTCAAGTGTATTTATTCTATCTTTATTGTTGACAACTAGTCTACCGATGGTGTTGTTGTTTTTGCATGTTAAGTCCATATTGTATTTGTTAAAAATCTTTCTTATTTTCTTGCCTTGATATTGTATTGCTCTGTAAGTTTTTATCTCGTCCTTCATAATTGGAATTAATGTGGTTTTATTAGTGATATCAAATTTATTTATTTTAGTATTGATGAACTTCTCTATTATGTCATAAGGGTAGTTGTTATTGTAAGCAATTTCTCTTGTTATATTAAGTTCCGAGTCTAATTTCTCTTTGCTTATGTTAGAAGTGAGCTCTGTTCAGAAATGCATGAAAAGCAGCGAACTTGTGAGACTGGTCATGATGTGAATCGTATGGTATGATGGCGTCTGTTTGTGTTTTCTTCCTGTAAATATCGTAAGTTAACTTTCTTCCGTTCTTTTCCAAAGTCAGATCCAAGAAATTAAGTTTATTATTTTGTTCTATTTCAATCGTGAAATTTATATTGGTGTGTAGCCCATTGATGTACATGAGGATATCGTTGGTATTAATATCATCAGTGATGTCTATTATAGCGAAAACATCGTCAACATATCGTTTCCAGAACACAATATTCTTGCTGAACGGGTTTTTGGGGTTAATTATATCCTGGTTCTCTATTCTATCTAGGAATATGTCTGCAAGCATCCCACTCAATGGAGATCCCATCTGTAGTCCGTCACAGTAAGAAAAAAATTTGTTGTTGAAGGAGCAAAAGTTTTGTTCTATGCATATTTGGAACATTCTCAGAATATGTGAATTTTCTGTAGGGTTGTTAATTTTTCATCCAGAATTCCCTTAATAATTTCCAGTGTGTGATTTACGGGGATGTTGGTATAGAGGTTGACTATGTCGAAGGAAATCAAGAGACATTTTTCAGGCATAGTGAAGTCGTTAAGTAATGACATCAATTCCTGTCTGTTAATTATGGTATGTCTGGGTTTAAAGTCAGTAATTTCCCTGAATATCTTCAAAAGTATTTTAGATATTTTGTGGGTGCTACAATCTATTGAGCTAATTATGGGTCTGATTGGATGACCTGTTTTGTGTAATTTAGGTAACGAGTAATGGCGTGGGGTCTTCGGGTTCATGGTGGGATTATTAGTGGGATTTTTTGTCAAAAGCTTAAAATTATTAGTATTGAGGAAATCGAGGGTTTTATCTATGTACTTATCTCTATCCATTATTAAAAAAACCAAACCTGCATTCTCATCTGCTTTAGTCACTATTAAGTTGTTATTTTTAATTTTTTGTTCAATGTTTCGTAATATTTGTTCTTCTCTTTTCTGTCTCTTCATTGCTTAGATTGTTTCTTTTTTTATTCTTTCCCATGTCTTCCTTAATCAATAATTGTTGAAGTTCTCTATGAATATCTTCTTCTTTGGGATGGTTTTTGGTTGCTGCTTCAAGTTCGATGGAAATTTTTCTTAAATTTGGTGCAGAGTGGATAGTGTATTTAAGACCCTTGTGTAATAATTCCAATTCCTGTCTTGTGAATGTGGTCTTGGTTAAAATTGTTTTTCTTGTCTTTAATTTCTTCAATTTCTTTCTTCAGGTTGTCTGGGTTGTGGTTTGCTGTGTATGCACGTTCTATATATGATCTGAATGAAACTATCTTTTGTGAATGTTCATGAAAAGAGTTATAAGGTATTATTGTATCTGTTTGTGTAGTCTTTCTGTATGTACCGAAGTTGAATGTATTGTCGGTTCTGTTATGTTTCTTTCTATTTTATCTAGGAATATGTCTGCTATCAAGCTACTAAGTGGTGATCCCACAAGAAGTCCTTCATTGTAATTATATATGTTGCTGGTGAATAGACAAAAATGTTGTAGGCAAATTTGGAAAAGGTTAAAGATGTTTTGTCTGTCTGTTTGGTCGTTCATTTTTTCATTAAGAATTTCCTTTAATATATCTAATGTTTCCTTCGTTGGTATATTTGTGTATAAGTTGACGATGTCGAATGACAAGATCGTATGTTGTTTTGTGATACTTGTGTGCTTCAAGGTGTTAATGAGTTCATTACGATTCTTTGTTGTATGTTCCGGGTTGAAGTCGCCAATGTCTTTAAATATGTCCATCAAGAATTTAGATATTTTATATGTCTTTAAATATGTTCATCAAGAATTTAGATATTTTATATGTACTGGGGTCGATGGAAGCTATAATCGGTCTAATTGGCGTGTTCATTTTGTGAAGTTTTGGAAGAGCATAAAGGCGAGGTAATTTTGGGTTCATAGGCAACATTGCTCTAGGGTTCATACCAAATTTCTCTATTGCTGTTTTAGACTCTGTTACAATTTTCTTATGATTTCTTATGATTTTCTTACAATTTTCTTCCTACTTGATTATGAAATTTATTTGTGGTATTCTTTTTGTTTATTTCGAAGCCATTTTCATTGAGGAAGTTTTCTGTCTTTTTTAGATAGTCTTTTTTATGAATGACTAAGCCTGCGTTTTTATCTCCTTTCGTACATATAATATCTTCTGTTTTCATATTTTGTTTTATATCTCTTATAGTTTTCTTTTTCTTTTATTGTCTTTATTTCTTCTCTCAACAGTATTTGTTGTATTTCTCTTTGTATATCTTTTTTATCTGGATGGTTTTTGATCATTGCTTCTATTTTTATTGCTGTCTTTCTGAACTTTGGTAATGTATGTATGGCGTATTTGTGACCTTTGTTGAGCATGTTTATTTCTTGCTGATTAAAGGTAATGTCTGTATGATTTGTTATTCTTTTATGAAATTCGTTGTTTGTTGCTTGTGAATTAATATATTGCTTCTCAGTACTTCTAATTTCTTCTCCTTTTTTGTCCATTCCTGTGTTGTTCTTGTTTGTTGGGTGCTTTTAATGTTATCTATTATTTCTTTGATTTCCACGTAATGGTATATCGATGTCATTTCTTGGTGATTGTAGTAAATTTGAATGTTAATCCTGTTAATTTTTATTGTTATTTCGTTTTTTATTGTTTTGTTGATTATTTTCTGAATTTGTTCTGTTGTTATGTTTGATGGATATTTGTGTTTAGTAATGTATGGTCTTAGATCTTCTTTTAAGCAAGTTTTAAGAAAACGGACGTGTTCCTCCATCCATTCACTTCTCATCACTGTCTTCATTCACTGTCCTAATCCATATATACGGCTGCTTTTGGCATCGTTTGGGCGGCGACTTCCTTTTTTTCGATAGTCTCATCCATATTTGCCTGTAGTTCCATATCATACAGCATTTTCTCACTCGTTCGTAACTATATCTCTCAAACCATTCCATTTTTGATATCCGCTTAAATATTTCCGCGTATCTTTTAAGCTTAGTGGACATATCTTTAATCACCCGATTGGTGTTTTGTAACTTCCTGTAATTTCATTATACTTTCCAGAGTTTCTTTAATCACCATTGGCTCTGAACTTTCTTTACGACAGACGGGTTCTCATCATCCATTGTCGTATCTATGGTCTATTCCTTTTTTCTAGTGCACCTCTCCTACAGAGTTACTTGTTCAATCCTTGGTAGCCTACTTTCAACAGAAATGGCATATCTACTTCCTGTAAGTCCATTGCTTATATCATCTTTATTAAATTAAAGACGAAACGGAGAGTGTCGAATGACTTCCTCATAACTAAAGGACTCAAGTAGCGGTGCTACCAATCCACAACCTTGTTCAAAATATACCTAGAGCAAGCACTTAAGCAGTAGAAAGGAAAATGCAAATGTACATGTTTTCCGACAAACAACAGCATCATCTTTGCATTATGTTTCATGCGCAGAAGATAACTTACCAAAATATTGACCGTTTTTAATTGTCAGATATCATTAGGATTCTTCCAAAATGTTGGAATACTTATTTTTAATTAGGAAAATTTTGTTAATTGGGATTTAATATAAGAATGTGTTGTGTATTTATTTCATTGTACCTATAAATCCACAATTAAAGTACACCTAATTAAACTGTTGATAACGTAATATTTAAAGAAATTATGTTCGAAATATTGCTAAAAATTATACACTGTAAAGAAACCTATTTTACTAATAATAACTAGGAGACAGATGCACAAAGATTCAGTTGAGTTCCTTCGAGTGCTCACCCTAATTTTACTTTTTTCTTCATAGTAATAAACTTCTTTGTTTCTTCAACTTCATTATGACTTTTTTTATTTAATTCAAAGAAGGAACACACTGGCGGTTATAATAATAAATCTTATTGTTATAAATACATGTAAATAAGAATTTTTCCTATACTTTTGGAGTTTTAATTTTTTTTGCATTTGCTTATAAATAGTGAAAACTAAAAGTATTCTCCTAACACTTATTCACACAAGAAAAACACACATTTTGAACAAAAAAATAACAAAAAACAATAATAATAATCAAGCCGGGTAGCGAATGTTCGTTACCTTTACGATGAAGTCATATTGCTGAATTCTCACACTCCAACGTGCCAATCTACCAACAGGATCTTTCAAATTTTGAAGCCACTTCAAGGAAGCATGATCCGTAATCACCTCTGATTTAACATCTTACAGGCAAGGCCTGAGTCTTTCTATTGCACATAATACGGTTAAACACTCATATTCTGTCGTAGAGAAATTCCTCTCATTTTTCAACAACGAACGGTTAAGGTAGTAGATGACGCGCTCGTATCCATCGATGGTCTGGGACAAAACACAATCTATTCCGTACCCGGAAGCATCCGTCTGTAGTACGAAAGGGTGATCAAAATAAGGACAAGCCAGAATAGGTGCAGTGACAAGTTTTTCCTGAATATAATTAAGCGCATCTTCACGATCAGAGTTCCACTCATTTTTTTTTATTTTTCTTCAGGAGGCTCGTGAGCGCAGCTGCATAGGTGGAATATTGAGAGATACTACGCCATCATACCCAACAAGTCGACGGACTTCTTTAACATTTTTCGGTCGAGGAATATCCAAAATCGCCTTGACCTTCTCCGGGTCGACCTGAAGATCATATTTGCTGACGATGTTCTGACACCTAAATCTCCAATTGAGTAAATATGAAATAAAATTTAAACAAAGAACAATGTTTACACCGAAGATGGCACACGCGAGTCCTCGACTGGCCCAGTGTAGAAGGGAGGGGTTATTTATTTTAAAGCAGGAGAATTTGTTCGATCCCGTTAGTAAACGTGGAAAAAGTTGTTTCAGGGATAGGACCAGGTTGTATTAAAACAACATAAATAACATGTTATAACATGTCGAACCATTCGCCGTTAAATTTGTGTTTTGCTTGTTTCTTCGCCATTTGTAACCTCACCCTTGAGGAAGCGAAATATTGGTGAATTAAGAAAATTGCCGTTTTAATACAACCTGGTCCTATCCCTGGAACAACTTTTTCCACGTTTACTAACGGGATCGAACAAATTCTCCTGCTTTAAAATAAATAACCTCTCCCTTCTACACTGGGCCGGTCGAGGACTACAACTAGTGATGAGCACTATCGAATAAATCTGACTATCGAATAAATAGTAAATGAATGATTCGAACTATCGAATGATTTATTCGAATAAATTCATTCATTCGAATTCGGTGAGGATTGAGGATATCCAATAATGCGCAATATAGGTTAGGTATACCGGGTTTATACA
>NW_019281583.1:0-16190 GCF_000648695.1 Onthophagus taurus | reverse complement strand
CGATTTGCCAGGAATTTTTTAACCTCTTAGGATAATAATAATAATTAAGGAAAAAAACGGAAGTGGAGTAGAAATTTGGTAAACATGGAGCGTAGTGCAGAGTAATTTTTTAATGACATTACAGAATAATATATAATTTGAGAAAGTTTCTTCATTCTCGCTAACAAACTAAAACTGAACAATGAATTTCAAATGAGTGAGTCCATCCTAAAAACTCGCTGTATCGCACCTAATTACACCCTCTCCTCCTCTTTCCTCCTCGTTTTAAATTCAAACCGAAAACCGTTTTAGACAAACCGGCTGCATAATGAATCGCTTGCCCTCTCCAAGTACCCAGGGGGCAATTAAAATATTTTACGGCTAATGGCATTAGCCGGCGCGAAGTGCGGCCTTATTACCACTCCAACTTTTAGATGATGGTAGTGGGTACTTCGTTAGGGAATGGGGGCTTCTCTCGACCGATGATATGCAGACGGCGAGGTGCCCCGGTTATAATTACCGCCCATTATGCTATTAATAATGGGGCGCTGATTACGGCTACGAGCACCTGTTTTAAACCGGCGACAACGACGTTGGTCACAACCGCTACGTTTCGAGTTGAGCGTAATTGGGCCATCCTCAGTGCTGCGGAGCGCTCGACATGTGGTCCCAAAAAGTGCAGCAACGTGTGCAGTTTCGGATTGCAATGACACCTGATATCTTTGCCGTGTTAAATCGCAAGGAGAAAGTGCCTCGTGTGTTCTTAATCAACAGGTGCGCTCGTTTGTAAAATCGCCGTTACTTATCGTAAGGCGACAGATTCGTATGAGTCTCACGAAACACCGTTAATTGGGGATGTAAATCATTTATTCACATCAGAATTAAATTATGATATCTACTTTTTTTTTGAAAAAAGTTTTAACGTTGAAAAATCCTTGAAATTTGCTTGAAGAAGCAAAAATTTCTCTGGTCCATCCAAATCGAATTTAACAAATTGAATCTTTCGTGAATTTCCGAGAGGACGACTGCCAATCGCAGCCTTTTACTTCACCAGGTAGCTCCCAAGGGCCTTGTTTGAAGCCCCAAGCCGCAGTTGCTGCCAGCACCTCTCGACGATCTCTGGGCGAAATGGTCACACACTCTCGGCTGCGCGTAATAAAGGATATTCCCTGAATATTTTACAGCGGACACATTGTTTAGCACGGTCACTGTCAACCCCTAAGTCCTTTCGTTTCACGTCCGTCCCGTTGGGACGGTTAAACTTTAAAAACTCTCACCGAGAGCTTTACGGCGCGTCTGGTGCGCATCAATCGCGCCTTTCCCTCCTTAACTTTCGACTGTTTAGCAGTGAAGGGAGTAAAACTCGAACCAGCTTCTAATGGCGATTCTGTGTTACTCGATTTTATAGTATGAGCCATTTCTTACACTCGTCGATCTGAACGATCTGGACGACCTCAACGAAGATGAACATATGGGCAGTTGATGGCTCACGTGACCACCACACACATGCACACAACTCTTACGTGGGTAGTATATTTTGCACTTTTTAGTAACGTGAACGTTCGCCTCTTAGAATCTTGAGTGCAGATGAAGGGCTTCTTGTTTTAATTAAGAAAAAAGTTTGATGTAGGTCTTCTCTGAGATTTTAAGCAATTTGGCACGTGTTGCTATACAACATATGGCTCGAAATCAACGAAGTAAATTATCCTTCTGGCAACAGCAAAATTTTTTAATAACAAACTTGTGTAGATGGGTATGCAAGTTAAAAAAACGAGACAAACTCATTCGGAGGTCTGTCCATCTGTTTTTCACTAGACGTGAAAAAATATATATTTAGAGCGGAAACCGGGGAAACTAATCCAAAAAGCGGGCGAACACGGGCGCTGATGAGCTGTTTTCATGCTAGTTAACCCGCCGAAAACCCGTGTGAAATGACGCTATCAATCATACCCTATTTATAGCAGTAGCGAGTAAGCCGAATGCAGCAACCAGCACACGTGCAATTACCGGTGGGATTTATGGTGTGTTGACATCACCCTCAACCCTTAAACACCTCATTTTTAAAGGTTTTAATGTCCCCTCAATATACACCGCATTTTATTACATTTTGTCGTAGAAAATATTTCACTTTCAAATCTAAAATAATAAGTGACTTATTAAAGACAACCTTTTAGTAGACAATGAAGATAACAAAAATACAAAACTGAGCTGATTAAGTACATAAATAAGGTTAAAGTAATCAACTTTGAACAAGATAATTGTGCTAACAAGAAGTAACATTTACCTCACCATTAATAATGAAACTTAATCCCTATGGGATAATCTGTTCATGCATAACGCATGTTATTATGTAGTATTGGTAGTCAACGAACGTTGTGGAAAGGTGAAGATTGAATCACGTTCATTACCTGGTAATCTCTCTGCCACTGTGAAAAGTTCCATTAGCTCTTCCATTCAGTTGTAAATTCTGAACAACGTACTCGTTATTTCACTTTGCCCGTTGCAAAACGTACATATATACAAAACACAATGGTCCCACAATGGAGATTATGTCGACGCGGACGCTCCCTGCCGGACGTTTTACTCTCGGCGTAGCTTATAAATCAACTTAAAATTAATTTTCGCGGCCGACATATTTTAGTTAAAAGGGAATTAATGTCTGCCCGGTCGGTTCGAATAATGGTCGGCGGGCCACTCCTGCTGTACTTTGCAATTACGTAATTATAACTGATGATGGAGTAGTAATGTGTCCGATGGGCTCCATGGCCCACAGCTAGTATTTGTTGTTTATACGCCCGTTTGTGTTTGTATGTTTGCGCTATTGATGAAATTGAACTGATTTACGAGTCCGAGTGTCAACTAATGGCGTCCTATTTGAATCTGTATAAATTTTCCAAATTACGTGCTTTTATTGCCGTTAACACTATTTGCATCTATCTGTTGTATTCGATTGTTGATTTTAATCAAAATAGACTAATATAATATAAAACGTCAATGGATACATACAGGGTGTTTCCTGAAGTTCTCCCGGCACTAATGGAGCATGTTGTTTAGGTGATTTGTAATAAAAAAGTTCATATAAACATATGTCCGATTCAGTTCACTTATTGAGTTATATGATTTTGAAAATAATATTTAAAAATTATGGCGTTACAGCCCAGCGCGGAGCTCAAAGGGTAAGTGTGCTTTTGACTGCATTAGTAAAATAAAGTACTTATTTAGGTTACCGTCATGTTTGATCAAAAAAAAACATTGAGGAAGACAATTCACTTTATTTATTGAACTACACTTATGCATTTAAAAATAAAGTAATTACGATAATGTTACTTTTTATTACAATTTGAAAAAACAATTTATTAATTTTAAACATTTTCGAAAATTCCACCTCCTACTTCAATACACTTATCTGCACGCCTGTGAACGGCTCGCGTTGCATTTTTTATCTTTGCACGGTGCTCCTTTATTTGCGTTGCAGCGTCAAAAATTCTTTGGATTAAAGCCTCACGTGTGTCTACTTTTTCTTGATATACCAAATCTTTCATCCAACCCCACATGTTATAATCCAGGGGACTCAGATTTGGAGATCTGGCTGGCTAAACGTGCGGTCCACCTCGACCGATCCAATCGATCCGATCCAGCGGTTAGGATAACGTTCATTTAGATGATCGGTGACTCTACGGTAAAAATGAGAAGGAGCTCCGTCGTGTTGCAAATACATTCTTAATCGTCTTGCCAGAGGTACATCCCACAGTAAACGCGGAAGTTTTTCTTCCAAAAATTGCAAGTACCTTTGTCCGGTAAGACGATCTTCAAAAATAAACGGCCCTATAAGTTGATCGTACAACATTCCGCACCACAGATTAATGCAAAATCTGCTTTGAAAATTACTTTCTATGGTAGCATGAGCGTTAATGTCCGACCATTTATACAAATTATGGATGTTATTTATGCCATCTCGAGTACATTGTGACTCATCCGTAAATAAAATGTAGCGGTATAAGTTCCGATTATTATTTAACCACTGACAAAATGCCAAACGCCTAGAGCAGTTTTCTGGTTTCAGATGTTGTTCAGAACACGCTGTAGATGATACGGATGCAGCAGATTTCTTTTTAATGTTCTCCATACCCTGGTATTGGGAATCCCTAAACGTATGGATATCCGTCGCGTACTAATGCAGGCATTGCGCTCGACAATGTCAAGGATGTTCTCTTCCTCTGCAACATTCTGTTGTGTTGCTCGTTCATACTGCATATGAACGCTCGGAAGTAAACCAGTTTCTCGGAGAGCTTGGAAGGTACTACTACAAGTCTTCAGCGATGAAACACGCCGATTTGGAAAACGTCGTCGATATTCAATTGAAGCTGCAGTAGCGTTTCCATCACAATTTCCCAGTACAAAAACCATATCAGCATACTCAACAGTCGTAAAGTTAAACGGCATTGTACGCAAATAAAACTCAAATAATTTTAGATTAAACGGCAAGCTTGTCAAATTTGACAGTAAGGTAAATAAGTACTTTATTTTACTAATGCAGTCATAGCACACTTACCCTTTGAGCCCCGCGCTGGGCCGTAACGCCATAATTTTTAAATATTATTTTCAAATTCATATAACTCAATAAGTGAAGTAAATCGGACATATGTTCATATGAACTTTTTTATTACAAATCACCTAAACAACATCCTCCATTAGTGCCGGGAGAACTTCATGAAACACCCTGTATATCAACTATTTACAACGAGGAGGTCGATGCTACAATTGAGGCCTTTAAAGCAAGACGAATACAAGCAACTAAGTCGAATAATAATACTTTATTGTGTTACTAAGCTGCTGCTCTTGCACTCGTCCAAATAAATACACTTTCAATACATTTTCTTATTTAAGAAATACACTAGCATAAACAAAAACCAAGAGCGTATTGTGGTTACAATCCGATCCCTGCATTTAGAAACTCCTTCACAGAATAAAATGTTTTCTGACACAAAATCTTTTTTAAGCTACCTTTAAAAATGTAGAGTTTTATTAGACTCTCCTATTAATTCACTCGGCAGCTTGTTAAGTACCACTCGAGATACACTCAGCAGCAGAAGTCTGCTTACAACGAACTTAGAATGCTTTAATCGGGAAAAAATAGTGATAATCTAATGCGATAAACTTTAACTCATATTTTTTCTGTATGTTAACAATATATAAATTTATTAACAAAATATAAATCAATAAAATATAAACAAAAAAATTAAACTAAAGATACTTCAAATAATGCCTATGCAAAAATCTGCGTACAGAGCAAAGCGACTAGTGTAAACAATACATAGTTTGTAGGTTGTGTACGCTTTCCGGTTATATCAAGAAAACAGTTGAATTCAATTGCATTAGTAGAGAATTGGAAGCTAAAAGTTAGAATGGAGACGAAAGGAAAAGAAATTGAAGTTGGAGAAAGAAAGATTATTGTAAAGCTATGGAAAGAGGGAAAAACTCTACGAGAAATAGGAGCAACTGTAGGCAGATCATATTCCTCAATTCAGAGAGTCATTAATAACTATAAAAACACTGGAGATTACATCTCACGACCGCGAACGGGTCGACCATCCCTTCTAACATATCGAGAGGAGCGAAGCATTGTGCAGTAGGTACGAAAAGAACCTAGGCTGACAGCCACAAAAATAGCAGAAAATGTACAACAGCAGTTTCATAAGACAATCAGCAAAGATACAGTGAGAAGAATATTATCAAAGGCCAACTACCACAGTTACGTTGCACGAAAAAAACCATTTGTATCAGATGTCAATCAAAAGAAGCGGATCGCCTTTGCTAAAGAATACCTAAATAAGCCTATAGAATTCTGGGAGAAGGTTCTTTTTACTGATGAGAGTAAATTTTGCAACTTCGGCATTAAAAGAAAACAACTTGTGTGGAGAAAACCCGGTACTGCTGTTGATCCTCAAAACTTAAAAGCTACTGTAAAACATGGAGGTAGTGGAGTGATGGTTTGGGGGTGTATGTGCGTCAAAGGAGTAGGAAAATTGGCATTTATAACATCCACAATTGGCCATAAACTATATATAGATATTTTAAAAGAGAATTTGAAGCCAAGCACCGAGAATTTGGGTTTGGGGTCCGAATACATTTTTCAACAAGACAACGACCCTAAACATTGTGCCCACAATACCAAACTTTTGCTGCTATATAACACCCCAAAACAATTGAAAACAGCCCCACAGTCACCGGACTTAAATCCGATTGAATACTTGCTGGATTTATTGGAACGCAGGATTCGTCAACATAATATAACATCGAAGGAAGTGCTAAAAAGTGTTATGATTGACGAATGGGCAAAAATCACTACGGAAGACACAAAGAAATTAGTACAATTCATGCCGAAACGTTTAAGGGAGGTTATTAAACGTAAGGGTTATCCGACCTCCTGCTAATATATTTTTTATAGGTGTCGCCTTGCTCGCAGATTTTTGCGTAGGCATTACTTGAAGTATTTTTAGTTTAAATTTTTTTTAATTAAGTGATGTTTATATTTTATTGATTTATATTTTGTTAATAAATTTATATATTGTTAACATACAGAAAAAATATTAGTTGAAGTTTATCGCATTAAATTATCACTATTTTTTTCCCGATTAAAACATTCTAAGTCTGTTGTTATTCTATTCTTATTCCTAGTATCATGCTCATGAATATCGGCATGAATCGCAAAATGTCCCCTGTTGTCAAAGCACACAGAGCGCATTCGAGAATAAAAAGTGAGGGTAGAGTTAAAATCTTTAATCTATTAAAAACATTTTGGTAGTTTTCTGTGTACCCAAGACCCTCTACTACTCTCACTGCTCCCCGTTGCAGTGTAAAGATATAAGCACTACTAGGACTCAGTGTTGCCACCTCCAGGGACTTATCCCTTTTTAGGGAATTTTTACCACCTAAAGGGAAAAAGGGAATCTTTACGTAAAAAAGGAAATTTTTGTCTATTGGTCACAGACATTTCGAATCTATAAAATATAAGAATACATAAAATATACCTATAAGAACCTATTTTGGAGGTAACTGTTTTCCTAGTTGCTAACAACAAAATTTCGGTATAGTAGCCTCTTGAAGGGAAGCCTTTTGAGCCTTTTGGTGGCTAAAAGGGAATTTTCAGTAGACAGAAAGGGAATATTGCTTTTGCAAAGGTGGCAACACTGCTAGGACTGCTACCCCACGTAAGTATTCAATATGACAACTACCGCCTCTTGAGTTACCTGCGTTTTTAGCTTCCTTAGTATAAAGATGTTTCTACTGATCTTACTTCCCAACTCCCGTCCATGCTCAGCAAAATTAAAATTTTGCCCCAAATAAATACCCAGAAACTTTGTTGAATGTGGATTTGGATAGTCGCTCTTTTTTAATGTGAAAAGAGTTTTAACTGTTTTACTGTTATTTAAACAAAGTTTATTAACAGCACACCAATACTCTGCTCTAGCTAAAACATATTCAGCCCTATCCAAAACCTCGCTATAATTATCCCCTTCTAAAACAAGGGTTGAATCATCGGCATACAATAAGCAATGCACATCCTCACCAAGATAGATAGGGAAGTAATTGAAGAACAAAAGAAATAACAATGGCCCCAATATGGAGCGTTGAGAAATTCCCATTTTTATATTGCGCATACCAGACACAGCTTCCGCACCCCTGACCTGCTGTGACCTGTCTGTCAAATAAGATTTAATTAGTTCAACACTTTGTCCATCAAAATTGTAAAAATTAACTAACTTATCAAGTAGTATTTGATGTGAAACGGTATCAAAAGCTCGTGTCAAATCCAAAAAAATGCGGCACATTATTCATTCCTTTCGAAACTATCTAGGCATAGGTTAACAAAGCTGACTGATCTACCCCTTCTAAAACCAAATTGATTTACATGTAGTAAGTTGTTATGCTCAACAAAATCCATTATTCTATCATAGATAGTACGTTCATACCTTGGAAAAAATTGGAAGAATTAATTGGGCGATAATTAGCACAATTATGATGGTCCGCTTTTTTGTGAACTGGCACCACCGACGCAAACTTCAGCGCGTCAGGAAAAATACCAGAATCAATAGTTCACCAGTCTGACAAGCGGGATAACATACAAACTAATATTATTTTTAATGAAGTTGGTAGAAATGCCATACATGTCACGTGCTTTGCTAGATTTCAAAGATATTAAGATTTTACGTATTTCAATTGGTGTTAAAGAGGATAGAGAGAAATTCAGGTGTAAAGCAACAGTGACATTGCATAAATTGACTGCAATATCTGATGTATGCGGCAACTTTTTGACAATATCCTCAGCAATATCTACAAAATAAGCATTTAGAGCATCAACATTTAATTTCTCATTATCGGTTTTTTTGGTTTTTCCGCGCTTAGAATTTACTATCTTCCACATTGCCTGAGTTTTATTATTTGAGTTGCAAATATAATCACTAATAGCTGTAATTTTAGCGGTTGTTATCGCACTTCAATACTCATATCTAATTGTATTACGCAAAATATGCAGGTGTCCCGAAACTCAACGTCAAGCGGGCGTTGGGTGAGAAGCCAACTCATACATGTTCTGGTAAAAATAAGAAAAAAATTGTATGTCTCTTAGTTAAGTGGTAATAGACATATTTTTGAAAATGTTAAAATAATTTAACAAGTTTGTTAGAAGATGTGCCACTAAATATCTACAGAGAAATGTGGTTTCAACAAGATGATTGCCCAGCTAATTATGCTTGTCCTTTACGGTATTGCATACAGACTAGCCAGAAAGATGGATTGGACGTCTTGGTTCGATTACGTGGCCTCCTCATTCTCTGGGCATAAATCCCCTTGATTTTTTTTATGGATTGCATAAAAGAAACAGTGTATTAAAAACCGATTGAAAATCTTGCCGAACTGTGCCACAATATTTATACAGCAGCAGAAGAAATAAATGCAAACAGATTTGCATGACTAGTAAAAACATCTTTTCTGCGACTATGCAGAGCTTGTATTACTGCCGATGGCAAACAGTTTGAGCATTTGCTTTAATTTTAATAACGTGTTGTTTGCAGAAAAATAGGCAATAATATTTTTTTATGAAAACAAGAATGGCAAGTGTTGCACCATTTTGGAAACTTGACTAAATAGGCCATCTTTTAAAATAACTTGCTAAGTGTGTTGTACAGTAGCATGGTTTACAAGAAGTTGATGCACAAGAAAAGTGACACATCTCAAAAATGGTCATTTTTGAGTTGAATGAAAAAATATGTTTAAAAAATGTTTTATTTTTATCAACAAATACGTCATAAAGATAGTTTACAAAATAATTCGGAGAGGGCACAACTGTTACTTTGTCTTTGAGCGCGAAATAAAGGGTTGCGCACATGAAAAGTGACACAACTTTAGTTGTGTCTATGCAGTTATCGTGTACATGTCGCGTTACTCAAGAAAAACGTCACATATCAAATTCGACTAGTGGCAACACCAGGTTATGAAACAATCCTTGCAAGAAAAGTGACACTTTATGTTTTGTGTCTTTTTTGATCATAAGGTAAGTTGACTTTAATAATGTAATTTATCTTGTGTATGCATTTCTTTAAGTTGTGATATTATTCTTGAATTTTATACTCAATCTAAATAATAAAGCGGATCTAAAATGTATTTTTCTGGAATTGTGTCACTTTTGTTGATACTTAAGAAATAGATTTAGAATTAGAATTAGGCAAGTAGTACCGTTTAACAAACGGACTAAACTATTGCTGAGTCTATCAAAACGATAAAAATAATATTGACACTAACGATTGGCAATAAGTAATGAAAATGATGTAATGAAGAACGTTGCGAAACGATGTAGGAATTCTGGCTTGGAGTATACATCAAGTTCCAAATGTAAAACAATTTTTAAAGCTAACAGTTTAGGACCGCTGTGCAGTTCAACATGCAGACTGCAGTGTAGCGTCAAAATCACAGAGGAAGACCGAAAGGCAATGAAGAAAAGAGAAAAGAAATTAAGAGAACAGAAAAGAAAGAGAGTGATAATACAAAAGAGGGATCACTATCAGTGATTAATGTTCGATACCAGATAGTGCTGCCTGAGAGGCAGTCCTGGATCGAAAATAAAAATTCTCTGGTTCAGGCAGATATTTGCATGTTCACAGATGAATTAAAAACGCCGGAAGGGGTCGGAGCAGGAGTATACTGCCAGACACCTCGAATTAAGCAAGCGTACAGCCTGGGTACGTACTGTACTGTATTCCAGGCGGAAGTATTTACTATTGATATGGATGCTAAACTCCTTCTTGAGAGAGGGGTGAAGAACATGACAGTACGAGTTTTCTCAGACAGTCAAGCTCTCCAGGCGCTGCAAGCCGTGAAAACGGTGTCGGCTCTGGTTAATGATTGCAAGAGAACATTAAATACACTGAGTTGTCACTCTGGGGTTGCCACTCTGGGGTTGCTGGCAATGAAGCGGCAGATAAACTAGCACGAGAGGGCAGCGCTAAAGCGTTTGTGGGACTGGAACCAGCAGTTGGTTTATCATTTGCGATGGGTAAATATAGGATTAGACTATGGGCAGAAGAAAGACTTCGCCTACTGTGGACCAGTTCTCCTAGAATGAGACATGCTAAGATGTTTATTAACATTGCCACTGTCAAACCCGGGAATTTGTTAGGACTTGCTCGTAGCCTCATAAAAGTTCTAATGGGTGTCTTTACTAGGCATCTCAACTTGTTGGGTTTAACCGACGATGTTGAATGCCGACTATGTGCGGAGGAAGCAGAGACGATTGACCATGTTTTATGCCACTGCCCTGCTGTTAACCGTAGCAGATCCTCAATTTTTGGGTCGCAGTTTATCTCCGCAAAGGATCTGAGTAACCTTTCACCGAGCAAGGTATTAATGTTCGTTAAGAGGTGAAATTTGATAACGATATCTATCGGGGTACAATAGATCTTTAGGGTCGCGGTGCAAGGTTGGTTGGTCCGCCTACCCGATATGTAGGCTATGTAATGTAATGTAATGTAATTCTAGTTTTGCACTTGCACTAGCACTATCACTAGAACTAATACAAAAACTTGAATCATTCATTGTGCGGCTAAATCCGAATATTTCTAGTTCTAGCTCTAGTGTTAGTTCTAGTTTTATTAATTCCTGTACTATTAAGCTATGTCCCATTTTATATGGGACAGTGTAAGTGCATAGTAGTTTCATAACTACGGTTACAGCATTCATATATTGCGAGTTATATGAAATTCCCGTTATGTAAATAGCTATCATAATCATAGAAAATCATTTTGACTCTTAAAAACTTTAGCTTTTGGTCTTCTTCATTTACATCTTAGTGTGTTATGATATATACCTAGGTAATCTCTAATTAGGTATTCCGGGGGCGAATCAACGAGAAGCGGCACACCGAGAGACATCGGTTCACAATGATGCCGGGAATTATGACAAATATCTCCGTGCCGGTGGTCGGATTCCATCTACGAGGTGCATCTACGAGCTGCATACGGGATCCGACCGTCTGGTTAGCTCCTCAAGACGTGCCGGGTCTTGTTAACCTCTAAGACCGTTATTAATAACAGTCCTCCTCGGATCAAAGTGGTCGGCGTACAATACGACAAAGCGTCCGTACACGGCTACCGATCTTTTAGTCTGTTCTCCCCTCCTTGGTTGTTTCTACGGGCTCACGTAGGAGAAAATTTATGGGTATGGAGCTTAGTTCGGAATGAGTAATGTAATAATTTAATAATTGAAGATCTTCTTCTACATACTTGACTACACGAAAAGTGGCCATTTTGAAGATATTTTTATTAAAAAGAAATTGTAGGAGGAATATAGCTGTTGTATGAGTAATGTAGAAGTGTGGGTGAGAAACCAGTTTGAAAGACGAACCCATCGCACTGTGGTGTGTATGTGGATTCGGAGCTAATAAATTCACTTTTAACCGTTCAATTTGGCCGGTGGTACGCGAGCCGCAATTACCTTCGGGTCTTTGTGCTCGCGCATATTTATTGCTTTTTTCGATCGGCTCGGATATTTATTTTATTTGAGTTCGCCAAAAACGCCCGGATCGGCCTCGCTGTCCATAAATTCTCTCCCGGTCGTCTTCGAGAAATTTTATTGCGCCTCCTGCTCTTTTTGGCGCTCGCCGATGGAAAAAACGGCGGGACAAATTATTCTGATTGAGGTGATCGGTTTCGGTGCGGATTTGGCCCTCCGACAAATTGATGGCTCGTTCGCGACGCGTTTTTTATTTTGAGTAAAATAAATTAACAGAAAAAGAAAAGAAGTTCTCGTAAAAATCAAAGCCGAACGGAAAACGACTCGGATTTTATGCGTTTATAAATTATTACGGGTATTAATACTGGGTTTATTGCGTAAGGTATCAATTTTGTTTTATAGCGGTTTTTGTTAACCGTTATAAATATTTTATAAAGTATCCTTGATTTTGTTCATATACGAACATGAACATCTATACCGTTAATTATTCAAGTTTTTACTGAAATTGTTTCGCTTTCCTAATTTAGCGAATTTGTACAGCATATCTATATCCACTCCATATTTATATAATCCTGGACAGTTTTTAAAGATGTTATATTAATCCCTTGTTATATAGGTTGTCTCAATAAGAATGTTCGATTTAATTTAGCAATAAAACGCATAGTTTTTGAGCGAGTGGTGATATTACTGCATTATAAAGCACACATGTTCCGATTAAGCATGAAACAAAATATCCGGTAAATGACTCCCGCGGCTTTGCANGCCGCATTAATTCTATGCGTAGTGTGAGGGGAAGCTCATGTATTACTCCAGTGTCACTTTTTGGGCCACAATTTTTTTTGAGAATCTGCCCTTCTTTCGGTTCGCTTACGTAGCATACCACTATACGGATAAGAGTTTCATGTATGCGGAGTTTGATGACTCTGTGGATGTTTCGGCATCTCATGATAGGTAACAGGAAGTAAAGAGTGTCTCAATAACAATACCCGATTTAATTTAACAATAAAACGCATAGTTTTTGAGCGAGTGGTGATATTACTGCATCATAAAGCACACATGTTCCGATTAAGCATGAAATAAAATATCCAGTAAATGACTCCCGCGGCTTTGCACACAGATCTTTGCTCTTTTCATGAAATTTTCGATGATGTTTCTGCAGAGTTGCGGTTCTAACTCACCGATGACGCGTTTTATCTCGTCCTTGAGCTCGGGAATAGTCCGTGGCGCATTGGCATAGACGTGAGATTTCACAAAACCCCAGAGGAAGAAGTCGCACGGTGTCAAATCGCACGATCTCGGTGGCCAGTTGAAGATGATTTTTTTCGAAAAATCGGCATTCACTTCATTTTGCTCCATCAACCATAGAACAAATTGTCGGCGCTGTGAGTGGTCTGTTGGTTTGAGCTCCTGGGTCAGCTAAACCTTGTAGGGATGAAGATGGAGGTCCTTCGTGAGTATTCGCTGCGTGGTGCTTCTCGAAATTTGAAGTTATTGTGAACGATGCCGAATTGATGTTCCCGGATTTTCGACGACACTCTCGTTTACAGCAGCGATATTTTTGCGAGATCGGCCGGTACGTCGACGCACAGAAAACTTACTGTCGATAATCGACGCAGTTTCTTCAAATTTATTGATTACTCTTCGAATTGTTGACACATTTGGTGCACTTTCACGACGTAAAATTCCGTGAAGTTTGCGAGCGGTTTCGGCGTAACAATGATAACGCGTTGTTCCTTTGTATAGCACCCGATTATTAATAATCGGAGCAATCGTAGATGACAGCTGTCAAATTTCAGGGCTGCCACTTGCACAGAAAAAAAATTGCACCAAATTTAAATCGGGCACTCTTATTGAGACACTTTTACATGCAAGAATCCTTAGTGTACGATGACTTGTAACGATCTGATTTTTTGGTAGATCTTTAACACAAAATAACTTCACCAATATCATTGAGCACAGTTATTGAGAGAATTAGGGAGGACTGGCGGTTGGTGGCCCCACATACTCTGATTAGTATGCAGCGGTAATTGCACATGATCTCCTTTCTGTTCGACTCTTCTACGTTCTCCTTTAATGGTGTGGTATACAAGCAGAAGTTTGGTACACCCATGGTACACCCTATCCTAGCCACCATCGTGATGGACTACGTGCTTGACAGATATATACCGGCTCTTCCTTTCAAGTTGCCCTTCCTCTACAAATATGTCGACGACATCATTTGCGCTTTGCCTTCTGATTGTCAACATGTTACCTTGACCACGTTCAACTGTGGGGACTTAGCCCCCACGTACAGTTTTCCTTGGAAGAGTAATAAAACCACTCTGTTCCCTTTCTAGATTCCTTGTTCATACGTAGCTCTGATCAGACGATTTTGTTAGATTGACCAAACGCTGCATGTTGCGAAATATACCACCAAATCTCTTCGCGGCATCTTCTCCAACCCGCAGGATCGTCCCCCCGATGGTCTCAAGTCTAATCTGATCTACAGGATTAATTGTCAGGGTTGATCTGGCTCGTATATGGGTGTGACCAGCCAGTATCTCAAGAGAAGACATGACCAGCCAGTATGTCAAGAGAAGACTTGACCAACACCGTAGAGATTGTAGATTGAAGAAATCGAATGCCACGGCCCTTGTTGAACATCACCTAATCACGGGACACACTTTTGATTTTGAGAACTCTTCTATGGTGTATTGCGAACCGTCCTGCTATAAGCGCTTGTTTTTGGAGATATTATTCTACATCTTGAAGGAACCCAATTCCGTTAATTTTCGTACGGATGTGCAAAATGTTAGTGACATCTATTGTCATCTTGTTGACCTTTATGGCGCTTCTCGTCCCCCAACTCTCATCTGGTTTTGACTTTCCTCGGTTGGTTTTTCGAATCTCCCGCTTTACCTGTTGGGGTTTTTTGTTTTTCGTTTTCCTTTTCTTGCGGTTGCGTGGGTTGGCACCTGTTCTCGTTATTGTCTGTCATGGACTTTGTGCTCTCAACGATTTTAACTGTTAAATTGCTCCGTTGACAGTCACAAACAATATGACTTACCGTCTCATCTTCCCTTTCACACCCTCTACAGAGAGGTGTATTCGCCAGCTTCATGTAAAACAGGTGCTTAAGTAACCTGCAGTGTATGGTCAGAAAGTGGGTGAGAAGTCTCGAGTCACGTTTTGATTTTCCCAGAAACTGAGTAGATCTTTTCCGGTCAGGGTAGAGCAGATTTTTTTTATCAAAGACACCTGCTGCTGTCCCATCCCATCTGTCGCAAAAAGCTCAGTTTTGATGCTGTGTTAATAGCTAGTGGTATAAACAGTTCAGGGGAGATCGATGTCTTGTTAGCCGCCCGTTTCGCCAGGCCGCATGATCATGTCCTTTAATTCCGATGTGTCCTTTTCGCCACTTTATCATGACGTTGTTGTATACGTTTGCCTCCTCGAGTGCTTGCCGACAGGACTTCACCAACGATGATGCAGTGTGGTGTCGCTTTCGTTAACTACTGATGCTTCCAATATAGGCATGGGAGCAGTTCTTGCTCAAACATTCAATTCTGAAACACAACCTTTAGCTTTTTACTCAAAAAAATTTTCATCCGCGCAAATCAATTACTCTACATTCGATCGAGAATTACTTGCCTTACTTATTTAAGATTATTTTCATAATCTAACTCATTCCGGCATTCGATCAACACTTCACAATCTTAAATCTCGCTTCTTCTGGCCTCATATGTCCAAATATATACAATTATGGACAAAAGCTTGTCTAAATTGCCAACAAGCAAAGGTTCATAGACATATCAAATCTCCTCTTCAGAAGATAAATAGATGGATGCGCAAGTGTTGTCGCAGAAGAAAGAAGTTCTTTAGCTTGAATGAATGATAATTCATGTTCGTTTGACCATGAAGAGATCGATTTATCTTTGCTAGAATTTAGACTAAATGATAAATTATTCAGTGGTGTTAAAATCTGTAATAGTTTAGGAATTCCTAAGAGTCTTTGTAGCTCTTTTAAAGAAACAGGTTTGAGAAAGTTAGTAATAACATTAACTCTCGATAAAGAAGGACGAATACCTTTTGAAGAAATGTGATGTCCAAGAAAATCTAAAGATTTAACACCAAAAATGCATTTAGAAGGTTGAATGTTAATGTTGTAATCATTTAATTTCTTGAATAATTGAGTTAAATGTGAAATATGTTCGGTTTCATCCTTG
>NW_019281582.1:0-11659 GCF_000648695.1 Onthophagus taurus | reverse complement strand
ATGGTTATGTGAACTCACAAAATTATCGACATTGGAGTTCTGAAAATCCACATGTTTTCAATGAAGCACAGTTACATCCTGTTAAAATAGGAGTATGGATTGCTATGTCACGACGTAGAATTATTGGCCCTGTGTTTTTCTATGACACAGTCAATGCAGAAAGGTACCAAGCTTTGTTACAAGAATTCATTGAACAATTACATCCTGATGAATTGCAACAAGGATTTTTTCAACATGATAATGCAACGGCACATACTGCGCGAACAACTGAAAGATTCCTTCAAGAATTTTATGATGATCGAGTAATTGGTAGAGGATGTTGGCCACCTCGCTCACCCGATCTAACCCCTCTAGATTTCTTTTTATTTGGTCATTTAAAAAATTCTATCTACAAAAACCGATTACATACCATAGAAGAATTGGAAGATGCAATAAGACACAACGTTCAGCAAATAACAGGAGAGCAACTTGTACACGTCTTCAATAATATGAAGAGAAGAATTACTTTATGTTTAGAAAATAATGGTCAACATTTTGAATTTTGTTTATAATAAATAAAACAAAACTTGTAAACCTGTATTTTTATAATAAAATAAAAGATCTTTTTTGATTTATGAAATAAATTAATTAAAAAAGAATAAAGGGTTCTCTTTTTATTAGTGAATCCTTTTTATTTATTTTCATCATAATTTAAATTTACATCTACCAGTCTAACTCCAGAGAGAATTTATATCGAATCTTGTTTAACGAGAGTAACATTTTTAATGTTGTGCGTGTGAGTTTCTAAGGTTATGTTTACTAAACTAAAAGTTTCCTCCAATTTCCCCACCACTATTTAAAACAAGTAGAAGTGGAACGAGGGTGTGACCGGTGTGAGCAGGGCANTTTATTCAAATAGATAAATGAAACTTATTTATGAACTTATGAAAGAATTACTAACTGAAACTTCCTAAAATTTTAATTTTCAAAGAGTAACGTGTTCTTTACAGAGTTGTTCTAGTGAAAATATTAGCAGCTCCAGATTGCATAGGTATAATAAGTATATATTTGTGATATGGAACTGAAAATAGAAAAACTATGGTCACAGCAATCAACTAGATTCGACATTTCGGCGGCCCAACCTATTTTTAGTTATAACCCATAATTTTGATTTTCTAGAACAATAACTAGAACAACCCAGAACAACAAAGAAAATCTGATTTTTCCAAAAATAGGGGGTTAGTAAAAAACCTGTTTTTTTGGTTTTTCTCGCAGAGTTTTTATTTTTGCTATTTGCCGCTTTGGAACAATGTAGAACAACTCTAGAACAACAATGAGAAATTTAAAAATCAGAAAATGGGGAGCTAACTTCCCGCACTCATATCTGTTTGAATACAATGGGCAATAGCCGGTATGAAAGTTACCTACAATTTTTCAGAGTTACTTCTACAATCTACAATGGATTTGAACGAAATTCATCCGTCTTTGTTTTATGGAAAAAGATTTGAGTCGCTAACAGCTGCATTAGATAGTATTGAAAGTGCAAGACTAACAAATTGAAAATTGGATTTAGTTATAATTCACCAGGCATCGATTATCAAACTGATGAAGAGTAATTGGACGATGACGATTTGGTTACTGCTAAACTACTGTAGGAATTGTAGTAATTAATTTTTGTATTAGAGGGCGCGAATGAATAAAAGTAAGATTAAGTTTAACCATACTATATAAATTATACAAGTAAGGACAAGTGGTTTTTTTCACACCAGCATCCTCTCCAAGGACACTACCCTCTCAGAAGGAAAGTCAAAAACCCCAGGTAAATGCCGAAGTATAGGAACTGCGGAAAATTTCCAAATATCATTTAGCTACTTGTACATATTTTATATTACTTGAAATGTATATATCGTATATAGCTAAAACGTAAATAAATACACTGTTTAAAAAAAAAGTGTTATTCATTGCCTTCCAATTCAGTCACCTCACCAGTCACTATCGTATTAAGTTTAGATTCTAACCTCGCTTAGTTATTTACTCTTTATTAAAGTTCTCTTCTTATTATCAAAATTTGTGAGTAGTAGGGTTATTCACTTGTAGATATGAATATATTGCTGGCCGCATGTAAAAAATGTAAATTCAAGCAATTATTCCCATATAGAGGCCGCACACGGTTTACACAATACATTCCGTCTAAGCCATCCAAGTACGGAATAAAGGTATGGTGGCTGTGCGATTCGAAATCATTTTATCCCCTCAAAGGAATAATTTACTCTGGGAAGTTGCCTGGTGAAGAGCGTGAGGTAAATCAACGGCAGAATGTTGTGTATCAATTAGTGGAAAGATATGTGAATACAGGCCGCACAATTTATGCTGACAATTTCTACTCCACGTTGGATGTGGCGCGCACATTGATGAGGCAGAAAACTGCAATTCTTGGAACAGTACGCTCAAATAAAACATTTGCTCCACGTGAGTTCCTGAAAAGATCCGACTGGCCTGACGGCAGATCAAATCGGCCGTCAGGCCAGTTATGTCGTGTGGAGTATGGACGCCAGCGTAAAACCAGAGCGTGCTTTACTTGCAACAAAGCAGTTTGTGCTGAACATTCAACATTGCTGCATCGTTGCAATACCTGCACACTCGAACTGGAAAATCAGCAAGAATCATCACAACAGCGATTTATTTCATTTTCCATGTATTTTAATATTAAATAAAATCTAAATTGTCAAAAAAACATTTCGTGTGCCTTTTTATTACTTTATATAATCTAAAATTAATAATCAAAACCATCAAAACACACCCCATCAAGCAAAATACCATACAATTTGTTAGAGGTCCGTGCAGTCCTTTTCACTATTTTAAGGCCAACGGGAGACTAATTAATCGGAGGGTTAAGACTAGGGAATGCATTCCCGGGATCCCGAATCCCGGGATCTCGGATGATTTTCGGGATTATAACAAAATTGAAATAATTAACTTATTTTGTAAAAATTAATCAGGTTTTTTCCACGCTGGCATTCCCCGCTGCGGTCCGTCGTCGAATTCATGTCTAGACCTGTACGTGAACCGACACACGAGTCGTATCAGTTAGTGAACCGACACACGAGTCGTATCAGTTAGTGAACCGACACGATATTCATTAGATGAAATGGTGAATAAATGCATTTTAAAAGTAATAGTGTAAACAGTGCATTTTAAAAGTAATATTAATTGATATACAGGATGTTCAGAAATTGGCGGATAATCTACATGTAGCGACATACTTCGTTCGATTCTAAAGCGAAAATTTTAATATCTCTGATCGAGAAAGTCCAGAAAAGCGTTGATCAGATAAAAAAGAAAGCCTTAAAGAACAGAGAAGTATGTGCATAATTCTCTTGGACATAGAAAATTTTTTCAATTCAGCACCATGGGGGGGAAATAGTGGCAGCCTTGATTAAGGGAAATGTTAGCCCATACTTGATTGAAATGCTTAAGGGATATCTATTCGACAGGAATATAATATCCTGTGTGAATATTAAATTCCTATCACCTATATATTTTTTCCCTATATATTCAATATATAAGCTCCTATGGAGGAGCTTATAGCCTATGCGGACGAAATTGCCTTGAAATCAAAGGCAGAGACGGCAGACAATTGAAAGACAAAGCGACCTATGTAGTTCAATAAGCAATTATTATATTGAAAGAGATGGGACTTAACATTGCTGCACAAAAGACGGAGCTAGTGTTGCTACAAGGAAGAAGAAACTTGAAAATTGTTAATTTGGAGGTAAATGGAACGGTAGTCCAGAGTGTGGAAAAGGTCACGTATCTTGGAGTACACATCAACAGAGATACGACCATGACTAAACATGTGGTGGAGGTAACGAATAAGCTACCTACATGTGCAATTTAATCTTAAAATTGATGCCAAACTTGGGGGGACCAAAATCAAAGAAAAGACGACTCCTAGCATCAACAGAAAAGTCAGTAGTACAAAATATAAACAAGACTATATAAATAAGAACGAAAACTTCTTAAATGACAATAATTTCACGATTACCACAAAAAACACCACAACATCTTTTCACAAAATTGTTAAAAAGTCATAATAGAATCAAAATTCACAATCGAAAGACTTAACAAAAAACCAAAAACACATACCAATGAATTCTAAAACACCTTTCGCACGTCTTTATGCATTGCCTAAGTTATATAAACCTAATACTCCCATCCGACCAATAATATCATCACTCGACTCGAGCACTTATAAAATATCTAAATTCCTGATTAGACATTAACCGACTTCCAGACAAAGTACACAATAACAAACCGAAGCGAACTTATAACCAAACTTGAGAATTTGACGAATACACAAAGTTATCATTTGACATAACCAATTTGTACACAAACATTCCAACAGAGGATACACTTAAAATATACAACATAAAACTTGTTTCAAAAAGTAATAACACCATTGGTCAAATTTTAATTAATAACAAAAATAAAATTGACAAACTGGACAGAAGTGGAGTTTACAGATTAGAATGTGTCACCAGCCACGCCACTTATATAGGAGAAACAGAAAGATCACTAAGGATTAGAATAAAGGAACATAAAACTCAATCTAGATCCAATTTTGGCAGACATCTAAAGTTTAACGAGAAACAACAATTCGACGAAAATAAAAATTCATACAAACTTCATTATAAAAATAAAAGCAACCTTTTAGAAGCACTAGAAAATTACGAGATTAACAAGTTCAAGCATAATAACTCAAATAGCGTATGTTTAAATGGCCTGATAACGACGAACACCAGACCACTTTCTTACCTTCTTACGTATACCATACACCCCGCCGAAAAAACTCCCTGATGTACGAGGAATTCAAAACTAGGGTAGCGGTTTGAATTTGCAACGTCAGGGGTCTTGGCTACCAAAAATCCTTCTCTTCCCAAAATTATAATACCTTCCCTTATTTACATTTCTTGTATTTTTATATTTTTATTTGTACTCTCACATTAATTGAAACGACGTTTAGATCGAGTCGAAAATTTTATTAATAAGTTAGAATTTATTTATTTTTATTAATGGTTGGAAGAAGTTATCTTGATTGTTTAATAACAACATTGTAAGATGTTTGTAATAATGTCAGGGATTTTTTAGTTTGTTATTGACGTAAGTTATTATTTTTATAGACATAACCTAGAAATAAAAGATGTGCTTTGTAAATTTCATACCAATTTGAATATTTTTATGTTTATTCTTTAATTAGGTAAGTTCCTGATGATGATTTTGTAGAATCGAAACCGGCTGAACTTTATTTTAAAAATATATCCATCCAAAAAAGTGCAGAATTGAGTCACATTAAATACTGTATAATACTGTATATTTTGATGTACTTTAACAGGAATAGTTTCCATTGATGCTGGATACTCTCAGCTAAGAGAACTATGTGCCATATTAAACATACCACACATGACGCAACGTCAATACACGACAATCCAAACTAAATTACAGGAGGTTGTTGAAAATGTTCTTTTAAATAAATTAAAGGAAGCTAGGAAAGAAGGAGCTGCTATAGCAAAAGCAAGAGTAATATTGATGAACATGGCATTTTACATATAACTGTTGTGGCTCACGGAGCTGGTCCAAATGGTCGTATCGCACCAATTATAACGCCGCGTCAGGTGTGGGGGTAATAATAGGGGAAGCCACAAAAAAAGGTGACAATTTCTTGGTTTGAAAATGAAGGAAAAGATATTAAATAAAATAAGTTTACTAATTAAACGTTATGTACCAGACAAAGATTTTTATGAAATAATAAGACAACTTGAAAATAATAGACAAATTTCATTAAAAATAGTAGCAATGTTAACCCGAAGTAAAATAAAATGTCCAAGTGTACTTTTGAGAACAATAGTACAAAATCATCGATTTTTCAAAAATGTTTTTAGTTCTAAAAACACAAGTAAAGTCGATACAAAGACATTAATGGATCTTAAAAATAAACTTAAAGAATGCAAAGACAACAAATTTACTAATAATATGTCATATAAAGATAATAAATCAATTTATTCAGAAATGTGCTTACAAATTGGTCTAAAGAATACGTTGAGAATGAGACGATGTCATTATTACAAACTAAAAGGGGTCAATAACTTGAAAGTTAATCAGTTAAAAAGTACAGATAATTATGTTGCTATTAATTCTAATTTAGATTTCCAACCAGAACACGCATCTACACCGCACAAGTTAACTGATTTATCTTTAAAGCAAATAAATAGTTTCAATAATTGTAAATACAACACAAGTCAACAGGAGCTAAACGTGCCACAGTCACAGTTAAATTTATCAGAAGCAAGTTTCAAGGATATCATATCTAAAGATAGTTCTAACAAAACCATAAAACTTGCGTCCTATATCAGTATCGGCAATGAGTTGGGAGAATGTATAGTAACAGAAGATAATCTTATTTCTAGAAATTGCACATATAAACCAGATACATCTACACCGCGTAAGATAACTAATTTATCGTTCAAGCAATTAAGTAGTTACAGTGATTGTAAATACGACATAAGTAAGCAAGAATTAAATGTACCAAAACCACTGCTAAATTTATCTCAATCAAGTTGCAAACATATCATGCCTAAAGGTAGTTGTAACAAAGTTTTAAAAACCGCCGTTTATAATACTTGCGTCATTAAAGAAGGAACTTTTGTCGTGCCCAGTGAAAAGTGGGACTGCATAGTAAGAGAAAACAATCTTATTTCTAAAAATTACACATATTTTTTGAGAAATCGAATAAAAAAAAAATGTTAATAATTTTTGTACAATAGTTTTCAAAAACAAAAAATATCTCCGAAAATCAAATGAGTTCGTAGTATACGACAGTTGAATCCATAAAAATTGTAAGAAATTCAAAATCATTCTTAATAAACCAACTGTAACAGTGTATTCTTCTTCGTTGGATTATTGTCACAAAGAAAAACTAACTGGTTATGTACAAGGGATTGAACGATCTATAGTAAAAAACAAACTCTATTCTAAGAAATCATATCACTATAAAAGCGAAACTATTGCTGCTGCCAATCACAAACTTTTGAAATGTTGTAATTTACAAGATATTAAATCGGATTCTACATTACGAAAGATAAGTTCAGAAGCTAAATACATTTTAGATAGGGATCGCGACGATTTAATAGATATAATTCAAATCCAAAAAGGCAATAAACAAGAACTACACTATTACAGAACTTTATCTGAAATTATTTTTATGATCTTGAAAAAAACGTGTGTATTGGTTATCATTTTTGATTCTAGTAATATTATTGAATGAGTATTTAGTTGTAGGAATTATATGATTGATAGAGAAAATAAGTTTTAGAAAGAAATGTTTCTTACGATTATTTTTTTCGTATAATAAATTAAAAACAAAAGTAAGAGAATGAAAATACATATACATTTTTAATCGTAGCTAATTATAAAATTTATTTAATATAAAGGTTTTAAAATAAAATTTTTAAAATTCAGATGCATAAAAAAAAATATAAACGATAAAAATATTCAATATAATAGTAGTAGACATTTTTTCCTTACATCTGTTTTATGACTAACGATAAAAAAAATGTTTAACAACTGATTTCGACCAATAGAAAAGCAGAGGCGTTGTCATACCAATATATGTTATCCTTTTTTGAACATTCGTTTCTCTTTCAACGAATTTATTCCGACGTAACGATCGAACAGCCTTAACATGTGTCAGCAAATTGCTCCAGCAATACACACTTCAAATTCCTTTAATAATAAAAATAATTCTTCAATATCTTTAAATTCTAAAGTTTCTCTAAAAGTCGATATTTGCGATTATAAAAGCACAAACTTCTTGGTTGATAGTGGAAGTCAGATAAGCGTTATAAAAACAAGGTTTATATATTAAAGGTTGTCTAAGTTCCTATGCTGCAATACTTTGATTTTAGTTTGTGGGTGAGGGGCAAGAGCAGGAGTGTTTCGTGACGTAAGTGGCCATGGATTGCGCGCGCAACATTGTAGCGCCGAAAATTCAAAACAAAAGTTCAAAACAAGACACAAATTGATAGGATCGGGCTCCGGTAACTCAGTGAAGAAGGGAGGGTTCTGATCTAAATAACGGCGCCACGAACTTAAACCGAAACTTATCAATACAAACCTTTGACCCAGCAAGTCCGAATCCAATGTCAAAGGAAAAGAAACAAGTACTAACATACACAAAAGAAAAGTAATGTTGAGATAATANAAACAATAGACAATAATGTTTTTTTAACAATAATGTTCACTTTCATATTTAACCTCACGTTTGTAACGTACATATGTATAAATAAATAAAGTTTTACTTCAATAACTTCGTTTCTGTTCTGACTATACGTGATTTTATATAACGGGTCTCAGAAGCCCGAATTATGCAAATGACGATATTTTATTGGTTAAGTATCCTAGGGTTGAAGGTAGTTGTAACAAAGTTTTAAAAACCGCGGTTTATAACAGTTGCGCCATTAAAGAAGGGACTTTTGTCGCGCCCAATAAGATGTGGGACTGCATAGTAAGAGAAAACAATCTTATTTCTAAAAATTACACACATTTTTTGAGAAATGGAATAAAAAAAAATGTTAATAATATTTGTACAATAGTTTTCAAAAACAAAAAATATCTCCGAAAATCAAATGAGTTCGTAGTATACGACAGTTGAATCCATAAAAATTGTAAGAAATTCAAAATCATTCTTAATAAACCAACTGTAACAGTGTATTCTTCTTCGTTGGATTATTGTCACAAAGAAAAACTAACTGGTTATGTAAAAGGGATTGAACGATCTATAGTAAAAAACAAACTCTATTCTAAGAAATCATATCACTATAAAAGCGAAACTATTGCTGCTGCCAATCACAAACTTTTGAAATGTAATTTTCAAGATATTAAATCGGATTCTACATTACGAAAGATAAGTTCAGAAGCTAAATCCATTTTAGATAGGGATCGCGACGATTTAATAGATATAATTTAAATGCAAAAAAAAACAATAAGAAAATACATAGCACTCAACAATATTATTTATTAAAAAAAACAATATAGTAGTTGTAATACTCCACTTCAAGTATACTTTGATGCTACCGGGAGTGTGTGCAAGAAACCCACAACTGATTGCAAAAGAATATACTGGTATTCTGGTGTTATCAAAACGCAGACAAACAGAGTTTGCCCGATATTTGAAATGGTATCGTCTACGCATTTTTCTAAAACAATATTTAAGATACTTTTTGACTTCAAAATATTCTGTGAAGAAGAGGGCAAGTGGCCGCTAATAGGTGGAGTTGTAACGGATTTCAACTTCGCTAACATACTCGCTATTAGAAGCGGAATGAATAACTGTAAGCTAATACACTCTCTTTCGATGTAATAATAATAATAGTAAAACCATTATAAAAGACGTCAATAATTTTTATTCCGATAAAAAACAAGAAAAACTATTACAGAAATTGTAGCCAAGCTTGCAGCAATTGATAGCTTCGACTTAGCGACAATTTGGTTATCGAATTTTATTATAATTTTATCATCAGAATGTTTTAATAATGAAACTATTTGCGCTTTTGAAACGTTACAATCCACCTTTATACCTAACACATCATTAATACATTCCGACGAACTAGATGACATAATAATTACCGAGACCGATAGAATTTACAAAGCCGCGTAAAGTTGCCAAGTTCTATGTATTTTTCCTCAACATTTGTACGAAGGTTGCTATACCGTGCGACAAAGGACCTAGCAATATTTACAAATGTCTTGATTTTTTGGATTTAATATTGAAAAAATATTTAGCGTACTATCCATTATGGTGTGGAGTAATATTAAAGTTATTATAAACATTCTGTTAATCGAATAAGTAATGGGCCAGTTGAAAGTTATTTTGGTCATCTTAAAAATAATATCTTATTCGGTGAAAGGAATTTAAAAGTTCCTCATCTAGTAAGAAAATTAAGAAATAATGTATTAACTTTGTGCAAAGAAGCTACCATCGACATAAAGAAAGATGGCCTTACCCGAAGAAGACCAAGAAAACTCAACGTGTCCTCTGAAACCCATTCCCAGGAACAATGGCAAAAAAAAGTTAAACCAAAAAATACGTATTATGGGAATGTATTTTTAAAAAGAGATCCAGCGTCTGATGCGTCATCTACATCGACTGAGCCAACAAGTTGTTGTTATTGTTCCAGGGGTAAGTTAGAAATAACCGCCAAATGGGTTCAGTGGGACAAATGCAAGAGATGAATTTATTTGTAAATTTTGCGACGACGAAAAGAACTTGAAATGCGCCTATTGTTTTGGAGGAGACTATGACTTCACAACTGATTGGGTGACTTAAAAATAAGTGATGAAAATCGTGCATTTAATGAAAAATGGGAATTAGACTATCTGATCTGCAACAATAACAATAAAATTCAGTGTATGATTTGTATGCAAGTTTTGGCGGTGAATAAGGAATACAATGTGAAACGGCACTATACTACTTTACATGAAGAAAAGTATAAAAACCAGATCGGTGAAGCAAGAAAAGCTATGGTAGCCGAGTATAAAAAAAACTAATACATCAAACAAGTATATTTTCAAAAGTAAATACAGATAATGAACAAAGTTTGGCTGCGTCTTATGAAGTTTCTTTACTATTAGCCAAAGCAAAAAAAAACTATTCAGTGATGGGATTTTAATGAAAAAATGTGCAGTTTCAATGGCTCAACGCTTCATGCAGCCAAAGTTGGCGGGAAAGTTTGAATCTGTAGTATTATCTCACCAAACAGTGCCGCGACGAGTAGATGATATGGGCGAATATGTTTCGAAAAAATTATGTGATTGCGTTTTAGATTGCGAATACTACTCAATATGTTTGGATGAAAGTACCGACCAGACAGATATGCGTCAATTATTAATATTTATTCGTTGCATTTCAAAAGATTTTATTATTACGGAGGAAATGTTAAATTTGATACTGTTACACGGAACAATTAAAGGCGCTGATATATTTATAGCTCTCAATAAAACTGTAATAGACTACGGAGGATTTCAAAAATGTTCTTGCATTGTAACTGATGGAGCAAAAGCTCTGACGGGAAAAGTGACAGAAAATGGCATTAATTGCCCGTTGATTCACTGCATCATACACCAGGAAGCCTTATGAAGAAAATCTTTGCGCGAAACAAATGCCATGAAAGTTGTTGTTAGAATAACAAATCTCATTAGAGGCGGAAACAAAGCTTTGACTCATAGAAAATTTCGACATTTTTTAGGTGAAGTTAATGCAACCTATGGACATTTGTTATTACATTCCGAAATAAGATGGCTTAGTGCTGGGCGGTGCCTTGAACGTTTTTTTGCTTTACGAAAAGAAATACCTTTATTTCTAAAAAATGAAATAAAATCAGACACTTCTGAACTGCAAAATTGTATACAAGATCCTTTATTCCTGGCTGATCTTGCATTTTTAACTCATATGACACAACACTTAAACGAATTAAATTTGAAGTTCCAAGGCAAAGGACACAATATTGCCAACTTGTATGGATATGTGAATCGTTTTAGAAGTAAACAAAAATTGTTCAAATCGACACTAGAACAGAATGATTTTTCTTTTTTTCCGAGTTGCAAAGAACATTACACAGAGATGGAA
>NW_019281581.1:1816-18356 GCF_000648695.1 Onthophagus taurus | reverse complement strand
ACATAAATACATTTTAGTGGTTATCGATTGTTTTTCAAAGTATCTTTGGATGCGTCCGTTAAAAAATAAATCTTCAACGGATGTAATACACGCGTTACGTTCAATTCTCTCTGAAGGTCGTGTACCTAAAAATCTACAAACTGATCAGGGAAAGGAATTTTACAATACACACTTCAAAAAGTTGATGATGGAATTTAAAATTAATCATTATTCAACGTATAGCGTAATGAAGGCTGCAATAGCTGAACGCGTAATTAGAACCATAAAACAAAAGTTGTATAAAATGTTTAGTCTTTACGGAAATCATAAATGGTTACACTTATTGGATGCTATTACAACTCAATATAACAATTCAAAGCATTCAACCACGAAAATGAAACCATCTCAAATAAATTCGAAATCTGTAGAAAATAAACTTCTCAATAGGGTGTACAATCATATTAAAATTATTCACTGAGAGAAAAAGTGACGTATATACAACGAATTTCTTCGTTGTAACAATGAAAATAACGATAAAATCAGTCCGATGAAAAAGTACGTTGATACAATGAACATTTTGCAGAAAAGGATGAACTCGTTCATTGATTAATGTAAATTTACTGCATGAATGAATAGCGTACATTGGTTTTTTCAAATCACATTTTATTGAGCCAACAAAGTCGAACATTATAATTGTGTGCAGGATTATCGTGCCAATGATACTACTTTATACTTTATGTTTCTAACGATGCTAGTTCACAGTATCAATTAAAGCTGTTCATTGAGCCAATAACATCATACGTTCTTATAATGTACATATTAATACTGCTAATGAAGCTACGTCATAAAATACAATAAATATTGTTCATCAAGTACATGAACCTTATACGTTGGGACAATGAAATTATTTGTTGCTTTTCGTTGGTCACAGGGTATCTTTTATCCTTTCACATTCACTAATTTTCTAACATAAATAAGTTAATACTAATCAGACAATTAAACAGCAAATTCATTTTTTAGGCTGTATTGTACTGCAATACATATCTAAATAGTTGTTTTATGACAACTTCAAAACTTTATACTCTAATTTAAAAATGTTCTCGTCAATTGCCATCACAAAAGGTTGTATTGGTGCAGCCACATATCTAGCGACTGCTACGCCACCATCTACGCCATCCTCATAATTATCTCTTCACATTGCTTCCAATTCTTTAACAAACTATCGTGATTAGTATCAAACCTTGCCGTAACGTCCATGTTATCATCTGTAAAATAACATGTTGTAAGCTTTTCTGGTATAATTTCGAAAGAGATATTGTTTATACCAAACCCATATGGCCTTTTATAAAATGGCAATTTTTCAAGTAATTCTGATGTTGAAGTTATCGTTTTAAGGTCTGTAAACCTTAACTGTCTACAGGCTTTCCAAGCATGGTCAAAATCTTCGGAAGAGAGATTATCATATGTTAATAATCAAATCATTATTATCAACAATTTAAAATACCTACCAAAAGTTATTATCATCAATGCAACTCAATTTAAGTATCCTACTAAAGTATTAATAGACATGTTTAAAAACAAAACAAGCAAAGTTTTCAATTTAATAGTTTTTGTAACAGGTAAAACAAAACAGTACTTTACTTACCAAATTGCACAATTTACTAAATTCACTTCACCCAGAAGTTTCGTTACTCGAAGGAATACGTGATATAAGCAAATGAGCTAGCACAGAATAAAGATACGTTTTTTGGAAACAAGCAAAAACCGGTAGAAACAAGTAAACAAGTACACCGAACCAAAAATGTACATTAATACAATGAAAAGCTACATTGAGAGAATGAATTGAGTTATGGATTTTCAGCCGATGAACCAATTCATTGTCTCAATGAAGAGTGTTACATTAATCATATGAAATCGATTTCGCTGTAATGATGAACATTTTTCATGAAATTATAAAGAACTTATTCATGATCTAATGAAACTTTTCATTTGTCGAATGAAAACAAGTCTTTGTCGCAATGAAATGTATTCATTTGCTTAATGAACAATATTCGTTATTTAATGAACAATTTTAATTGTTTAATGAACAATATTTATTATTTAATGAAAATTTTTCATTGTTTAATGAACATATTTCATTGACGTTTTTCATTAATTGAATGAAACAAATCTTTGACCAATTGTACCAATGAAAAAAATAATACAATATAGGTACTACTGTGTTTTCTGATGTAAATTAGGGAATAACATGTTCCAAAATTTATCCGTTTCTCATTGTTATCATTATAATTACTTGAATGATTATTATGAGAAAAGACCAAAATTTCAAGACTACATCTATACGAGTCACAAAAAACGCTACTCGACCGTGATAGTTTTTGACAAGGTATAATTTTGTGTGAAATCAGCAGAATAATTTATATATACTATTATTTTATTGCTCTAATGATTACAAAATTTGAACAAAATAAATCTACATAAAAGTTGCAGTTACATAAAAGCTACAGTCTCTTTCATTCCATTACACTCATCAAATAATTAAAATTAAAAATTTGTACCTTAGGATACTTGCATGCCGTATTGAGCTTCTAAAATTCTAAAAAACTAAAAAACATTTCGCTCTCTTGAGGGAACTCTAAATCAAACAAACGTCTAGAGCCCTGATGATGATTGTACATTTATAACGAATATCGTCAAATTGAATAAATATTTCTTCGATTTCAAAAATACTTTTACCGATACCATATATCGATGGTTGCAGCGACTTTTTGGTTTTTCGAAGATGGTGTATCCGGTCTTCTACTTCACTAAGACTACCACCAACAAATATTACTGCTTCCTGCGAATCTTTGATGGTGTATCTAGTGGTTGACTTTTTTCCTGTCACATCTTTCTTGACACTTTTGGCTGTGGGCACCAAATAGCCATGTAGCGCCCAAATTAAAGCAGCATTACGTCCATCTGTGAAACCATAAATAATAAAAAAACGACAATTTAGTTACAAACAAAACGGCAAAATTTTAATTTTACAATAAAGTAAATGGTCTTTGTAACAATTTGACTTACTTTCAGAGATTGTGATGTCAGCAAGCCTCCCAATAAGAACTTTCACTGACTTGTCTTTGACATGGTTTTCTGAGTTTAAAAAAGTATAGACTTTTTGCCAAACTCTGACCATCCTTTCAGCAACCCATCTTTGCTATTAAACGCTGATTTGCCATGTCAATCTAAAACAGAATACACTTCAATTTAAAAAAAATTTGAATTAGAATTCGTACCAGTCTATAACCAGATGGGGTTTTATAAAAAGGCCATTTTTCGATGATCTCGTTGGTACATTATGATGCCTTAATGCACTGGTGGCGGTATCCCCAACATGCTTTCTATGTAGCATCAAACTGTTCTGAAGTGAAATTATCGAATTTAAGAGCCCTTAAATAGGATTCTGCATCTTCTTCAGGTTCTGAAAATAGGTTTTTTTAGAACTTTTAATCAAGCTGTGAGTGCAGATTTACCTGTTAGAATATCCTCATGCCTCGACCTTTTTTAACCTTTTTTGTTGTAATTGAAGTTACATATTTGGAAACACCCCTCTTGAAGGTCGTCACTGAGTTGTAGTACTTTGTATAAATCCTACCTCTTCATTGAATGATGATAGGTAATTTTCAGACTTGTATTCAATTCAGAGTTGGTTATCTGTTGCTAAAAAGTATCAAATCTAAATTCTTCTTTCTGTATGTTTTCATTGGTGGTGGCACTACATTTTTTTTTCAGGTTGAACACATGGCAAAGTTGCTGCGATATTAAAGTTTTTAGTTTGATCTATTGATATTTCGTTAAAACTATCATTTGATATTAAGGAGTTTATAGAAGATGCATTCGTAGAATAATGAACCCGAATGACATGTCTTTTAAAAGAATGAAAAATTTTGAAAACCTTGACTACATTCCAGACATCTGAATGTGGAATTTGAGTTTAGATTATGAAAACGTTTGAAATGGTTACTTAGAGATTGAAAATTTCCATGGTCATTTTTACAAATAAAGCATAACATGTTTGTTAATTTGAAAACGTTGTTTTGTACCTTATTTCAATTTAAAAAAAAATAGTTTGCAATTAGTTTAATAGGTAAAGCTACCTGTAAACCATTACAAGCAGAAAAAAAACACATTTGATAACAAAACGAAAAGCGTTAGATAGCTATTTTTGTCTTACCTGTAGATACTATATATTTTTGGAAAAATACACACTTCTTCACTCAACTATCACTGTTAAAGATGTGACAATGCGACGAGTTAACGTGATTATGGTTATAATAGTTTATAGATAGCGCAGTGATCTGACGATAACGAAATCGCTGACTTAAATTCGCGGACTACGGCGGTGTAGGCTTGTGATTGATGAATTTTATTCATTGATATAAAGAACAATATTCTTAGCAGTTAAAATCATTGCATTGATGACACTTCTTCTTTAATACAATGAAGTCTTTACATTATATCAATGACTAATAGTCGTTAATACCATGTAAAGTTTGATGAACACCTTCATTGTAATTACAAAAAACTTCTTTGAGCCAATGAAAAGTCTTCATTACTACAATGATTATATTTCATTGTGTTAATGAATATGCGTTCATAATATTGATAAACAGGGGTTTTAGTCTATGAACAAATCTTCATTGCGTCAACGAAAAACTTCATTGAGACAATGAAAATCAGTCAACAACCACTGTTCATTGATATTATGAACAACATTTTTTTCAGTGTAAGAGACGAATTGTAAATCATAACTTATTGGATTCGTTCAGTTTTTTTAATGTTTAGTACTTTCCGATAATCAATATTACGTTAATTTTACGAACTTATAAATGCATTATAGAGTCACCAAGAAAAATTTATAACATTTTCATAATATCGATAAAAATTTCAATGTGACAATGAAGTTGCTATTAATAAACAGCGTTTATTAATAATAATTTCTTTCAATGTTGGTAAGGGAAACTTTTTTTTAGTTCATAATAAACAATTTATTTCAAATAAACTTTTCACCATTACCTTTCATTTTTGAGTTATGATCGATTTTAAAACCAAAAGTACTTAATTTTGACATTTTGGGGATTTTCTCTTTATCACTAGAAAATTATTATGCCTAAACTAAATTGGTTTATGGATGATGTCTTTTTAGCTCATAATAAACAGTTTATTTCTCAAATTACGTACAATTTCACAGCCGACTACTGAATTTTCGATGATTTTAAGTAGCATTAACAAGATATGCGTCTTTAGTTTTTTGATTGTCACTTGCACTAGACAGTCTCACGCGTTTAATGTATGGTGAAGCATTTTTATCCGGAAACGACATTTTTGAAGATAAAATTTTGTAATTGGTTTGGGTCGTAGACAAAATTAGGCTTTTGGCGGAGTTATTCACCAAACATCGACAAAGTATTTAATTACGATCGGGATTTCCCGGAGTAGAAAAACGCAGTATTAATCTTTAATTCGGCTGTATTTTAGCCTCGTAACGTTATGAGGTAAGCTGGTACCGAAGTTATCTATTTTTTTTTGAGTTAATTATTTTCGTAATCTAATGTTTCTAATATTAAAACTAATGTTCAATACTTCAGTTATGTAGTATTTTATTCTTTCACAAATTAAAAATTATTCTACTTTACAATTAAAAAAAATTAATACATTTATGAAAAAATTTTAGGCGACACGTGTACGGTCGAAAATAATTTGAGCCGTTATATATTGTCGATTTATATCGAAATTTTCGACACGACGAATCGTGGTATCCATCCACAACCATTTTGGAATTTTGAGAAACCTGAAACAGAAAGGTGTTTTGAGAATTTTTTTTTTTGGGGAAAGTTATTTTTGGAATAACAGCATCCATCCTTACCTTTTCGACCACCAACCTGACGGCGTCCACTGGAAATTTTCATGTACTTTTGGAAAAGGAACTCTCAACTTCGTTTTTGATAAAACGAAAAAAAAAAGGTCAGTGTTTTTGTTTAATTGTTAAAAAAAAAAAATTATTTCATTTCTTGTTTGAATTCTTTTTATGATAATTACATTTCCCCTTAAGAGTAATTTTTTTAACTACTTACAATCTTATTTTTTTTTTTAAAGGGTTTATTCTTTTTTAAATATTACTGATCGTTTTGAAATTTTTTTTTTTTTGTTGTTGAATTGTGTTTATTTTTTTTTTTTATTATATCGAACTTTACCTTAAATTTTTTTTTGTGTATTTTGTGAATGAATATCTCCTCAACCTACCTTAACCCTATTTCACACACATCGTCACTTCCTCGTTAGTGGGTGTCGCAGGATTAACGAGATGGCGCCTTTAAATAAAATAAATTGTACCCCCCCGTCTCCACTGAGTCATCCAGGTACCTGCGGCAACAACCTTGGGTTGGAAAAGTTGAGGAATTGGAATTGTCCTTGTTTGTGTGGATTTTCAATGTAGATATCAACGCTAACGTTTTACGGCGTGACAAATTGTAAACTTTAGATTAGCGGGTGAAGCATACAGATATTTTAAATCAGATCCTGACTTTAATTCCTTAAACTATGATGAATTTAAAGCGTTACTAATTAAAAGATATACAACAACAAAATCGTTAGGAAGATCAGAGGATAGACTAGCTAATTGTTTTCAATTACACGATGAACCTGTTTGTAGATTCGTAGAAAGTTTGAGAATTTGTAGTGAGGAATTCATTGCAGAGGAATGCAATAAGTGTCCTCCCGATCAGAAAACAGGTAGATTAGCAGTAATTAATGATATGATAGTTAGACAATTTAGGAGAGGTATAAACGTGAATTAATTGAAAAAGTGGATTTTCATTTTCGGCAAATTCCGAACCTTACTATAGAGAAGGCGGAAGAATTGGCCGAAATAGAAGAAAGTAGTCAGAGTTAAAGTTTCGTTATAAAAGATTTAATGTAAATGAGGTTAGAAATATTTCAGATATTATTTGCTTTTATTGTAAAAAGAAGAGTCATAAAATTGCTCAGTGTAGAGCACGACCAAATGATAAAATAAAATGTAATTACTGCGATAAAGAAGGTCATTTCGAGAAAAATTGTTTTAAACTACAACGTAATAAACTACGTTCATTATGTACGAACTTATCTTATTATTTGAAATAAATGCTGGGGTAATCCCAAATTTATGTAGGTTAAGTTTTATTTCAAATTGAGCAGATGGTATAAAAGGTAATGTTATGAATTTAAGTTTTTGACAGTAATTAGGAAAAATGATCTTATTAATGTTATGAATAAGCTGAGTTATTTATTATTATGAATATTTCTTTTTATAGTTAGGTCCAGAAAATTGAGACTTACATTATTTTCAAATTCCGTGATGAAGTCAAGTTTTGAAATGTTATTGAAGATTTTGTTCAATGCTTTAAATTTATCTTTATTCCCGTCATAAACAACAAAGATATCATCCACGTAACGACAGTAAAATGTTATATCAGAGGTAAAGAACTTGTAAGGCTCAGAAAAAAGTTGATTCTCGAAATGGTTCACATATATGTCCGAAGTATGCCGGATATGGGAGAACCCGTTGGCAGACCGTCCGTCATCCTGGAAAATTTATCATCAAATACAAAAAATATCACGAAAGTTATCCATATTCACCAAAGCTGCTTACCTATTATTTACTTTGCTGTTTACCTATTCACCAAAGTTTGTTGTTTGCAGGTCAAAGATAGAACATTTAGAAAACTATCTATTTCCAAAATGTCAAGATTTAGGTACAGTTGAAATTCTATTAAGTGTTTTCTAATTATTTTCATGGTTTCGTTAATAGGTACATTGGTGTAAAGGTTCTTTATGTCAAAAGATATGAGTTTACTTTTCTTATTAGTCTTAAAATTATCTAGCTTATTGATGAGGTCTTTGGAGCTCTTGATAGTATGTTGAAAATACTCGTGAAAAACGTCATATAAGAACCTTTGAATGAGTTTGGCAACCTTGTATGTGGGAGTATCGTTATTGCTGATGATGGGTCTAATACTTTTATCATCCTTATGCAACTTTACCAAACTCTTTAAGGTCGGAATTAATGGATTCATTACGGTAGAATTGTACGATGTAGTGTTGAATTTTATTAAGTAACGTTCTTTTTCATATCACAGATGTTATTTTCTTGGAAAAACTTTTTGGTTTTATCTATATATGAACTCTTATCCATTATTACATATCCGGCATTTTTGTCGCCCAAGCTTACAATGAGATTTTCACTAGAAATTTTATTTTTTAGCTTTTTGACTTTATTTAACAAGTTATGGGTTTGTCTATTTGATTTGTTATGTTTTTCTATGTCTGGTATGAGATCATGGTTCTCAAAGAAAATTTGTTTGATATGTGGGTTAGAATAAAGTTGATTCTATTTTTATAGCAATATCTATAGGTTTGGTTGTATGAGGTAAGGAAAATTTGTGTCCTAAATTGAGGATTTATTTATGTTCTAACTTTTGTAAGCTTTTAGTTTGATAAGAAATTTGACTAAACAATACCGAAGAAACGACGCTTGTCGAACATAAAATTCCGATTCGATTTTGAAATTTTTCCATTCACTAATAAAACATATCGCTCCCTTCAGGATTTTGAGAAAAACCTGATATATGTTTTATACTTCGTTTTGTGCTTTTGAGAGTTGAAAGAAACTGATTCAATCCAACTTAGCCATACATACAATTTTTCAAGGTCTTTCACATAACTGACGGTAAAACTCATTTCATTTTGATTATTTAACGTTTTTCACTAACTTCATGGTATTTCAAGTCGTGCCTGAAGAAGACAGCCAAGCTGTCGAAACATATGTAGCACTGATTGCAAAAATAAATAAAAGATTTCATCGTTAACCTATATATATTTTTTACCCTAATCCGTAACGATGAGCCTAAGATGAGCGTATAATGGCTAATGGAAGCCATTATATCCAAAAAATATGTATACAACGTTGAATTTCGACAATTTAAAACGAATTTCAGGGTGTTCACCGTATTCGTTCTTGTGTGAGTAGTTGAGTGTAATTCATTTTAACGTGGAACGTTAACAAAGTTTTAATATTAGTGTAATAAAGTGTTTCTACAAAATATGAAAGGGTAAGTAGTTAAATTGTTTAAATACAGAAAGTATCCTATATCAACCGTATTTTATCGAAAATAAGACTTTGAGAATAAACGGTTTAGATGACTTTTCAAAATCGTTTTTATGCAAGCAAATAGATTAGTATAATAATTTTATTTTCTTAACAGATATTAATATGGATAAACGAAAGATTAGACCATCCACCTCACAAAGCGGGGATGAATAGTCTCCACCGTCTTCCTCCGGGGAGAGTAAAGAGCTTCATATTAAGAAAAAAGATAAAGGTCTATTCCCAAAAATATCAAGAAAATTGGGAAAAAGAAGGCGCGTTTAAGGGATGGTTACAACGCAGCAAGAAAAGGCCCAATTATGCCTACTGCAAAGTATGTAGCAAAGACTTGGTTTGTAAAAAATCCAAGCGACATAAATACTCTCAATATAAAAGCCACATTACCAATGCGAAATCTATTTCGCAACAAACCTTAAAAACTACGGCGGGTTTTCAAAAAAATATAAATTTCCATGATAAATTACAGACTGCAGAGATTGGGTTTGCTGCATTTGCTGTAGAGCATAATACAGCGTTTAATGCGATGGACCATTTATCTGAATATATTAAAAGTAATTTTCCGGATTCAGAAATTGCAAAAAAAATTTACAGCAAAAGAACTAAACTACTGCTGTAGTAAATGGGGAGTTTTAGTTTTGAAACCACTTTAGATTTGTTACTGCATAATAAATTTTCTTTAATAGTTGACGAATCCACTGATGTAGGTGTAATCAAAAACTTAGTTTTAGTTGTGCGCTTATTTAACACAAATATAACCGATTTATTCTTGGGATTAATTCCTGTAACAGATGGTACAGCTGATGGACTTTATAAAAGTATAGTTGATTTCTTTGACAAATATAATATCAATTACAAAGAAAATTTAATTGGATTTGGCTCTGATGGAGTCAATGTAATGATGGGCATACATAATTATCTGTCAATAAAATTAAAAAATGATATACCGTATTTATTTTTAATTAAATGTACATGCCACTCATTTAGTTTGTGTGCAAATAGTGCCTGTGAAAAATTACCCGAAACAGTAGAGTTACCTGCCAAAGATATATACAACTATTTTCACCAAAGTTATAAAAGACAAAACGATTTTTCATTATTTCAACAATTTGCTGACGTAAAACCCGATAAAATATTACAGCCATCTCAGACAAGGTGGTTGTCTTTACATTTACTTGTTAAAAGGATACTGGAACAATACAACGCTTTAATATTATACTTTACACAAGTTTGCTTTGAAAAAAGAAATAGTTCAGCTGAATGTATACTTGCAAGGTTAAAAAATCCTTCCATTAATTAAACTAAAATTAGAACTAAAACTAGAACTAACACTAGAAACTTTCCGGTTTTGCCGTGCGTCTTTTAAGAAAAGGTTTGTCGTTCCGGATGCCATGTTGCAACCTTCTTCAGAAACTGGTTCGAAGTCACGAAGAAGGTACAAGCGAACAGCAGGCAGATATGAAAAACAATTGAATAAATCGAAATTGACAAAAACAAAAAGAATAGAAATCGCCGAAAATGTATTAAAAAATACAGTGAATGTTGCAACATTCAATTTTATTATTAGTCAGTTACGAGAACAACCAAAAAAGACCCAAGGGCGACACTTTACGTTGCAAAACAAAATATTTGGCTTAACAATTTTCAAAAGTAGTCCAAGAGCATACCGCTTACTGCGAACGATGTTTGCTTTGCCAACTAGGAGGACCCTTATGAATTTGCTGAGTCAGGTGCCAATTGGAGTAGGAATAAACCTACATTTAATGGAAGCTCTACGTGAGGAGGTGAACAACATGAAACCTCCAGATAGATATTGTTGTCTTCTCTTTAATGAGATGTCTTTACAATCTGGGTTGACGTATGACTCAACATTAGACATGATTGAGGGTTGGGTGGATTGCGGACGAGGACAATCTCCTCAATTTGCAGACCATGCCATGGTATTCATGGTAAGAGGCATTACCAGGAAATGGAAATAGACCTACGAAACAATATAAGGGAAATCGTTGTTATATGCAATAGTATAGGCTTAAAAATCATAGCAACTGTTTGTGACCAACTCTCCACCAACAGCATGGCATTAAAAATGTTGACCGAAGAAACGCGTGCCACATTTTTTCGGCTAGGGGAGGAATATAAAGGTTTTGGTTTTGTGGTTGATGAACAGGACATAGCCATCTTGTACGATCCCCCTCATCTCTTAAAGGGACTGAGAAATAATTTAATGAAGTATGATGTCATGTTTGAAAGCGGTGGTGTGAAGTACACGGCATCATATAAACATATTATCAAGTTATATGAAGTAGATGATGGGGACCATGATACCAGAATGTTAAATAATTTAAGAACAGAACACATTTTTCCCCATAACAGAAAAAAAATGTCTGTGAAACTTGCGGCACAAGTTTTATGACGCAGTGTTGGTTCCATTATGGAATGGATAACCAAAAATGGTAATTATTTCTTACTTTACGGTAATATGATGGCATATTAATTTACCATTTTTGTTCCTATTTCAATAATAATTAATTTAATATTTATTTTCTTTCAGCACCTGACAAGATGCCACCCGAAGCGGAGGGGACGTCTAAATTTATTTTGTTTGCGGATAAACTGTTCGATTCGATTAATGGATCAACAGTTTCGGCTCAAAACGAGAAACAATTGAGATTCGTTGTGTCCGAAACTTCACCACACGACGAGTTTTCGATGGGGGCGAAGGTTTTCTTGAAGAGTAGTTTGTTCAAGAAGGCCGACGATAGATTTTTTGTTCCCCCAACTGTTAAAAATTGGCTAATCACTATTGAAGGGTTTGAAGCGCTGTGGAAAAAGGTTTAAGTCAGTGGAATGCAACATCTTGTACCAAGAAATTTTAACCAATTTTGGAAACCAATGCATGGTTTCCAAAACACAAATCCAATACCTGCATTTTTTCGCCACAGTTACAAAACATTAGTCATCAACAATTATTCCTCCGCACAATCGCCAGGAGCCAATTGTGAATTAGATGATTGTGGTCCTTGTGTTGGAGGGTTTAGAGCGGTTGTTGTCGTCAGATAACATTGAAAGAAGCGTGGAGCCAATCATTGTAGATACTAGCGTTTACCCACGGAGAACTTTACTAACCCCATTGGCTGCCCTTCAACACACGTATATTGCCAGTACCATGGCGAAAAAAATATTGAAAACCATGGATTGCAAGGTTTGCAAAAAAGACCTATTGTCGGAGGTGGTGTTAGCCGATCATGAGCTATTGGAAGCGAGGGCGTATTGTCGGGATGGCTATTGCGACCTAATACAGCTTTTATTAAATTATTTGGAACTTCCATAGGTATCATCCATCAGATCTTAGTTGCAAATTGCATCAAATCTGGTATTCAACAGTTTTGAGTATTCCAACTGAGCAAGTTGGAATTATTACACAATTTATGTGTGAAAAACATAAATTATTTGAAGGATATGTCCGTATCTTTGTAAGATATTACCTTGTGATGTGGTTGAAAAATGTGAATAGTATTTTAAATGGCAAGGAGTCAAGATCGGCGTTAATCAATGATGACATTAAAAAAATAGCTGCCTTCAAATGCTAAAAGAAACAAGCATCAAGAAAAAAAAATGCGACAAATATTGTAGTAATTGTATATTGAAAGGCTGTATCTGAATGACATGCCCAAACTTCAGGGGGTGATTCTTTAGGCAATTTTAAGGGTACTTTGATATATAAACCATGGGCGACTTGGGCTCCCCTAAGGAGCTACACCCCTCCAAAAATGGCGGAAAATTTTGGTTTAATTTTTTTTTCTCAAAAACCATAAACGCTAGGACAACGAAATTTGGGGAATATGTTTAACTGGTAGTAGGGCACGTTTTCACCCTATTTGTACTTTCAACCTATCCTTCTAAACTACTAAACGTAACCACCCCCTTTACATTTTTGCTAAAATTTTTTTATGCAGAGGGTAAATACATTAAAAAAAAATTACATAGGTAGATGAAAGTATCCTAAAACTTTTTTGTCTCTCTAAAATTTTTCCAAAAACGACTAATTTTTGAGAAAAAAAATAATAAAGCAAACACTGCCCGTTCAACAACGGGGTTGTCGATCAAAAGTTGGAATGAATTTTTAATGAAAAAATCTTAGTAGGCTTTGCAATCTTTGTCAGAAATATTTTTGACGTTTAAATGTCAGTGGTTTTCTTACTATTATTATTGTTTTTCAAATTAATTTATGAATAAAGTTCTACCGCATTTACGCTCGTTCATTCGACGTTTCAAAATTTGAAATAAAACAATAATAATAGTAAGAAAACCACTGACATTTAACCTTAAACTTAAAATTGCCTAAAGAATCACCCCCTGAAGTTTGGGCACGTCATTCAGATACACCCTGTACAATTGTATATAATGGCTCCTTGACTACCAACACCTCCTCTCTCTCCCAAAATTCCTACCTATTCCCATACCCCAAAAACTATCACACCATTCCCCCATCTTTATAATCGACATTTAGTTTGTTTATCTTCGATCTCCCTTTTTGATTGTTACTAAAACACTACCTTGTGTCTATATCCTGTTGTCTTTGTGTCAATTATTTTGGTTTGTGACGTTCGATTTTTAATTTTTAACTTCTGAGTTTTTTTAATTTTGAGTTTGTTCAATTCAGTGTTTAATAACCCAGTATGAACGAGGAACTCAAGCCACGGTAGCAGCTTGAGCTCGCAACATGCTGGGTTCCTTTGGCTACCTTTTCCTTTCTTCTCCCCAAAAAATCCCTCAACAATCCTTTTCTCCCTTAAGCTACACCATAACCACCCCCCCCCCCTTTTTTAAATTGTATTTTCTACATATTATTATTTTTTGAAATTTGAAAAAATTTATTGATTTAGCCGCAAACTTCAGGATATATGCTTGACCTTGACATTCACGTTCCGGACAACCATCTTGTCAGACGGTTCATCACTCATCGCATCCGCCCATAATTGCGCATTTATTAAATTTTTGATTTCCTTAATGTTTTTCTTTAATCACGAACAAATGCTTAATAATAATACCAGGGCTTTAGTTCAAATTATGACGCGTTCCTGAAGATGACTCTATGTTGAGTCGAAACCGGTAGAACATAAATATAACAATTATCCATTAAAAAAAGTGCAATTCTTTATTTTATTTTAATACGAATGATGGAAACAAATAATAATTACACCAAAATNTGAAAAAATTTTTAATTTATTGTGGGCTATAATAAGATGCTTAAATTGGCAACAACACTTGCATATTAGGGGAAACTTAACAAGCAACAAAACCAACGTTGGGTAATTCGCACGTAAGAAATACTGAACGATACTTAGCGAATACAATAGCGATCTGAGTAACAACTAATAATACAGGTCTGGGAGTGTTTCATTGTATACGGACACATTTGAGTCAACATTACTTTTGTTTTGTTAATACAAGAAGTTTTGTCAGTCAAGAAGTCAGTGTATAACATTATACTTGTTTTTTGTAATTTGTGAACATAATTCGCAAAAATATGGTTGACTTGTTTTATTAAGTAATAGTTTTGCTGGGCTACAGTCTCTGTGGATGTATTGACCACACTTTTTACAGATTATATCTGCCTCTTTTTCTGCGCAATACAAGCAGTGTTCTTGAGTTTTATCATTATGTTTTTCAATTGTGTTTCGTATTTGCTTCCTATAGGATGTAGGATTTATGCTACAAAATGGTTTTTCAGATAGCAAGCATTCAACGTAATGGCATATGTAAACGCCACAATTGTAACTATCTTGTTGTTTGGGATAGTCTGAAATTTCTATTAATTTGTATTTGATGAATGGGTACGGACGTGATATTGGCTTCAGAATAGTTTCAAACAATGATAAATATTCAAGAGAAGTCTGCTTACTTAAACAATGCAGAGGATCGAGGACAAAAAACGTATAAGTATTTATATTGGCAACGGCTAAACACCAATGGTTGTTGTTCACGTTTAATGGAAAAATTAAACATGAAACATGTGGTGCAGGTCGAACCGTTATTTCTCTTATCGATACAAGATGTTGACAGGGAAATATTTTAATATTATTGTTTTTATGTAACTGCGCTAAAAAAATGAATAAGAATGAATACTCTAATGCTACCAAAATTTCAAACCTCTACGAATAATGGAACCTAAAAAAGTTCTAACGAACCTGTTACGTGACACAGCCTGTATATATATACCTTTTTATTTTTTTATTTATATATAAATATTTTTTACAATTATATTTGTTATATTTATTACATCCTTGCTTTTCACCCTAACTCTGTGGGTTGGGTTAAGTGAGTGAATATGTATTTTACTTATGTAAAATACGTTTTCACTACTACTTTCTCACCAAACCAATACATTTTTTAAATATTTGAAATTTAAATATTTCAAATAAAGCGCCAACGCTAACAGCGCCTTCTGCGGGGTTAGGGAACACTACATACACGATTGTGTATACGGAGTTACCGTCCCCTGTTCGACACTCTCAGGGGCTGACACGACATAGGACTAAATTTATCTAAGTATGTAGTTCCCTGTCACAACGATGGGTGGCGCTATCGTCGATCGTTCGGCAATATTCGGCATTGTTCGTCCTTCCCGAGGTTTAATAATTGAAATTTTAATCACTTATTTTATAAATTGTTATAATGTTAGCTAAGTAATGTATATATGAGAAAAAAATTATATATGTAATTATCCTGTATTTACATGACTTTTTGAGAATAAATATCAAGAAAAAGAAATCGTAGAATCGTCATGGCGGTATTAGTCATAGTTCTTGCTTGACGTGTTTGCTTCGCATCATTTCCAAGTTTTAGTTAAACTACGTTCGTTTATATATATAACATTATTGTATTATAATAGTAATAGTTATAACAGTTAATCTGTGTGTAATTATGCCTGCAATCGCAGTACGTATAAGATTATCCTAGCAAATATATAATTATAATCCTGTCAGATGTTCGTAATATAATAAAAAATAACTTAGAAAGATTAGTAGATATTTAATTTATGTGATGTAATTATCATTTGTTAAAAGCTAATTCGAGTAATAATAATAATTTGTAATAATTTTGAAGTGATTAGGCCACTTCATTTACTCCAGAGAATATAGGGTTACAATAAATATTATTTGATTGTAAATAAATGAGAGGTTAAAATCTTATTAATTTTTTTATTAGCAAATAATTATTAAATAAATAATTATGTCCCCGATAAGTTGATAAAATTTTCAATAAGTTCTTAAGCTTGTAATTTATAAATCATGACCAGAATCATACAATTCAACCAGATTCAACATAAGTAATTAATAATAACTTTTCTTATGTTGTTATCCTCACATAATA
>NW_019281580.1:0-16589 GCF_000648695.1 Onthophagus taurus | reverse complement strand
GAACGCTCGGTGTGAACTAACCCAACCCAACCCAACCCAACCCAACCCTTTTTTTTTTTTTGCCCAAAGGAGGAGAAAATGCATTGCGCACCCCGGCCTACTGTTGGGGCTACTCCTGATGTTCGGATTGTCACATATTTCGGCCGGGAGTGTGGGACTACGTTAAGCCCCCCGCTACCCACTAAAAACTCCCCCTCTCTTCCCGGAACCGCCCATCTGGGCATTTCTTCGGGGTATCTGTGTCTCTCCTTCGCTTTCCTCCATCATGCTGCATGGTCTGGATCTTTCTCTCTCATCATCTGTCACTTCTCTCTGCTCTCCTTTCCGTCTCTCGCCCTTCCTGGTTTCCTTACTGCCTTCGTTCTTGTCTCGTTGATCCATTTCATAACATATGAGCGTTTTACTTTTTGAATTTTGTTTCATGCTACACATACCTGGAAGAGGGGGAAACGCTTTCCCCCTCTTTTATCCTCTTCAAAGACCGGTACCCTCCTATGACCTCGCTCTCTTTTCTTTTCTTTTCTTTCCCTCCATCCTCACCTCGTCATCACCTCCCTCCTCCTCGCTTCTCGATCCCTTCCGCAATTTTTTTTCCCATGATATACCCGAAGGCAACAAAAATAAATAAAACAAAATATATTACTTTTTGTTTAACTATCATTTCACTTACATACCCGGAAGAGGGAGGCAAGAAAGATTTCTTTGCCCCCCTCTAACATCTTCTTCCGTGTCTACTTCGGCTTCAGGCGCTTCATCCTTTTTCATTTTGTCTTCCTCTTCGATTTTGGCTTTCATGACAGTTCTCAAGAAGCACATCAGTGCCTCCGCATCTTCTTCTCTCTCGATCAATAGATCTGCTACATTGTTCTTATTCAGTTGCTTGCTTATTTTCTTTTCAACCTGTCGTCTTACTTCCTGAAACCTGGCGCAATGGAAAATCGTATGCTCCGGAGTGTCTTGCACGCCACAACCATACCAGCATTCGTCGGATGTGAGTTTATTTATTTCTTTCAAGTACTTTCCGAAACTGCCATGACCGGTGATCGCTTGCGTTGTGTAGTAGTCTGTAACCGGTCCCTTATCTTTCCATTCGGCAACTTTTCTAATAAAAACTCTTGCCCAACCCTCGTATTGTTGCCACCTTTGCTGCCATCTTTCCAATACTTGCATACGCAACTCCTCTTTCGACTCTTTTCCCTTCTCCCAGCCCCTTGATCTCTCCCATACCAGGAGGTCCAGCGGTATACAGCCTGCGAGGGCGCCAACCGCATCCGTTGACACCGTGCGGTATGCCGACGTTATCGCTATCGTATATTTTCGCTCTATACTGCGAATCATATTGGCGTATTTCTTATACTTCAGAGTATCTTCCCATACCGGAGCGGCATACAAGATCACCGAAGCAACTGTTGAGGCTAGGATTCTTCTCTTTTTATGAGAGGGGCCACCTACTTTGGGCATTAGTTTACATAGCGAATTTTGTATCTTAGCCGCTCTCTCTGCTATCTTCTTCATATGAGCCGTCATCCTCAGGTCTTTGTCCAGGGTAACTCCCAAATATGTCACCAGCTCTTTACTTTCTATCATGGTATCGCCTACATTTATTTGGATCTTTTTTACTGTCCTTCTGCCCTCTAGTACTACTATTTCTGTTTTCGACACTTCCATTTTTAGACCCATACTCGACAGACACTCTGCCACTCTTCTTACTGCATATTGTGCTTTATCTGTTATTATTTCGGCTGTTGGTCCCTCTATTATCAGCGCCAGATCGTCCGCATACCCGATCACACTCACTCCCTTTTCTTGTTTCAGGGTCAATATCTTATTATAGTATAAATTCCACAGGGTTCCTCCCACTACTGAACCCTGTGGCACACCACAGCTCATCGGGCGTTCTTCTCCGTTTGGAAGGAAAATCTTTCTATCTGATAAGTATGTAAATAAGAGGCTTTTGATTGCCGTTGTTACCTTTGTTTCTTCGAGGGCTCTCTTTACCTCTCTCCACGGGACAGAGTTGAATGCGTTCTTTACATCTATTAGGGTCATTGCACTGAAGCCTCTATGTGTTAGTGATATCCTCCTTCGTTCCATCACCATCCTCTTCACCGTCATCACCGCATCCACCGTGCTCATCCCCTTCCTGTATGCGAATTGTCTATCACTAATAGCACCTTCTTCCTCTAATTGTCTGTTCAATCTTCCGTTTATCATCCTCTCCAACAACTTTCCTACAGTGCTTAACAAGCAAATGGGACGATATGATTTCGGCTGCTCTGGTTTCTTAGGCTTCTCTATCAATATTAGTCTTGCTTCCCTCCAAATTTTCGGGAACACACCTGTTTTCAGACAATCATTGAACACCCTCAGAAAAACTTCCGGATTCGCCTGCACGCAGGCTTTTAAAACCTCGTTTGTGATATTATCCTTTCCGGGAGCTTTCCTTGGCTTGAGTTGTCCGAGAGCTATCATTATTTCTTCTGCCGTAAACGGATCATCGTGCTCATTTATCTGTAGTGGCCGTTCTTCTCTGCCTATTTCCTCCCGAACCATAGGGAACAGTTTTTTGTACTGCTGGTGTATTGTCTCTTCATCTAGCCTTCCCTCGTGTCGGGTTCCAAGTCTCTTAGTTAATAACTGATAGGCAGTGCCCCAAACGTTTTGTTCAAGCTCCTCGCAGAGACTTTTCCATTTCTTTTCCTTCGATCTTTTAATCATAACTGTCAAGTGTTTCTTTGCCTTCTTGTATCTTTCTGTTATCTCTGCCTTTACATCCACGTTTCCTTCCCTATTTCTCCGCTGCATTTGTCTTCGTATACATTCCTTCCTAGCTTCCGCTATTTCCGGTGACCACCAGTACTTGGATTTCCTACCATTATTCTTTGCAGCTCTTTTTCCGAATGTTGTATCGTATGCCATTGTAATTCCTTCGATGAGTCGCTCCGGGTTGGGATCTCTACAAATTTGCTTCTTAAAATTCCTTTTGAGAAGCTCCATCTTCTCGACGTTTACATTCCAACCCTTCATTTCGTTTTCAATTCCCGCCATTTCTGACGAGGGTGATTTACGTCTCATTTTAATAAGGAAGGAAATAAGGACGTGGTCGCTGAGCGTCTCGACCTGATCTTTCACCTGCCATTCTTTTATTGAATTCACCACATCCTCATTTACGAAGGTCAAATCAATTACAGAGGATCCCCTTACTCCCCTATAGGTTGCAATACCCGGTTCATTTACCAGTACCAATCTATTTCCTGCTGCCCATTCCTCCAGAATCTGTCCCCTTTTTGTATGCAAGTTGTCACCTGCCATTCGTGTTCTCGCGTTAAAATCGCCGCATATCACCTTCGGTTTGCTACTTTCTCTCAAGTTTCGTTCTAGTTGGTCGAGCCATTCTTCAAACTCGGTATCTGTTCTGTTCGGCGAAAAATATACCGACCATAAATCGAATTCGTCAAAGCTCACTCCGAGTGCGCCTGTTCCCCTTATCCATCTTTTCGGCCTTATTTCGTTATTTAGTATCTGTATAAAAACATCCCTTCTCTCATCTGTCCTCATTTTTTCGGCTCTCCTTATGTTTGGCTCTTGTCCCACTACCACACTCGCACCGTGCTTCCATGCAGTTTCTTCCAGGAGGTCGTGCACGTCCCACCTCCTGTTACAATTTAATTGCATTACTTTGAATCCTGACATCTAGGCGACTTCTCCGCGGAGCAGGGCTCTGTGGGGCTTTGTCTGCCTTTCTTTTCGTCTTTCCTCGCTTGCTTCTTTTTTCTAGTTACCTCTGTGAACTTAATCTCATCCTCTTCCCCCTCCTTGGGCTGATCCTTTTCGTTTTCTCGCTTTTTTTCTTCGCTTTCTTCCTCCTTCCTCTCATCTCTCTCATTCGTCGGGCATTCCTCAAGCGTTTCTTCCTTTCCCTCTTTCATCTTGTTTCTGTATTCTGGGCACACATTTGTACTTGCTCTGTGTCCTACCCTTTTGCAGTCTGGACATCGTGGTTCGCTCTTGCAGTCCTTCGCTTTATGGTCTTGACCCCCACAATTAAAACACCACGTACTCCTATCTTCTCGACAACAATCCCTAGCTAAGTGTGTTGGTGACCAGCATCTAGAGCATTTCTTTAACCCCTTCCTCTCTTCCACCTGGCACATGGTCAGTCCTACCCGTACTTTCTTCTCATTCAGCATTTGGTCTGCTGCTGCCTTTTCCATCTCAACTGTTATCGCCTTCATGTATCTAGCGTATGGTCTCAAATTACTGGTCTTAAACTCTATTTCTTGGCCCACCGTGTTTCTAATGGCTTCTTCTACATCTTTTATTTCGGCGGCTAACGTCATCCCTTTTATATTTATCGTTTTCGCCTCCTTTCCCCTCATACCTCTAACTGTTATTTTATGTCCCTCCTGTTCTCTTAAAATCTTCTGTATCGCATTTGTTCCTTTTTCATCTTTCTTTGTCATGATTAACACACGTCCATCTCTCGTTTGTCTTACACCCTCGATAATTTCCATTTCTTTCCTTCCCTGCATTTGCATCTTTATCCTCATTACTGTTTCCTCATACGTTTTTCCCTCGTTCTGAACTATTAAGGCGTACGTCGTTCTGTTTTTCGACCTCTCTTCTTCCTGTCTCTTTGACGTAGTATATATTTCTATAATACTCCCCGTCGACTTGAACAGCACCTCCAACATTGTTCTCATTTTATGCAGTGTCATTCCTTTCACATGGTGCATTGCTACCTTTTCTTCCCCTTTCAGGGTCTCCCGTACCTTTTCTAAATTCTCCCATGTTTCTCTTTCTGTCTTTCCCACCAGTACTTTTACAATTCTCTCCCTATCCTCCTTCGTTCTTCCTCTGACTTTCAGTGCTTTCGTCACTTCCACTTCCTCACAGGTCTCATTTAAATCTTCCAGAACAGGGTATGCTCTTTTATACTAGAGCTGAATGCCTTTATTCATACTTATGTCATCCGACTCAATCAATACTACTCAATACTACGCAAGCCCGGGGGCGGACCCAACCCAACCTAACCCTTTTTTTTTTTTTTTTTNCCGCGTTCTTTGTTCTTCTCCTTCTCTTTTTTCTTAGTAACAAATAACACACAAAGATAAAACAACAGTAAGAAAACACTGTCACTGAATCTAATTCCACATGCACAATACGATCACCAGCAAAAGCGCTTATCACAGAAACATTTTTCGTACTATCAAAAATATCACATTTCTTATCACAGTATCTTATTTCTACTTTTGTCTTTTGTTCACAGCCAATTATGAGATCGATTCTATTTTCTATCAGCCAGTCTTCTAATACTATTCCCCTCTCGTTGGCATTTAACGAACCAATAACTTTAGTTTTGGCGTTAAGGGCCGCATTTAATGTTCTTTTTTTAGTCGCCATTTTATTAACTTATATACATATCTCAATCATCGCCCTCTCATTTTGTTTTTTTCAGGTATTTATTCCTTTCGGAACTGCCCTCATCGCACATACTTTTTATATTTTGATGCTTTATGTCTTGGTTTTCAGGAGAACTTTCTGAGGTACTTCCGACGGATTTCTCTTTTCTCTTTCCTTTTTTCTTTTTAGTGACCACCATAAACTCTTGGGATTCCCTATTAGATTTCCCTTGACCTCCCTCAGTGCTCCGTTCTACATTATTTTTTCCTTCCATCCCTCCTACTTTTTCATTATGCTGCTGTACGCTTTCCGTTATCTCTTGTACTTCCATACTTTCACCTTCACCCGTATCTGTCACTTTTTCTTTCTGCTTTTCTCTCTCTTTTTTCTCTCTCCCATCTTTTGGTTCGTTTTCCTTCTTTCGATCGTACTCATTTCTTTTCGTTTTCCTCTCCACTACTGTCTTCCTGTATTCAGGACATTCTCTTGTACCTGCTCTATGTCCGTCTATTTTACAGTCCGGACACCACTTCTCATTCTTACACTCCTTCGCCTGGTGGTCACTTTTCCCGCAGTTTAAGCACCATCTGCTTCGGTCTTCGCCCGTACAATCTTTAGCTAGATGTGTTGTCGACCAGCATCTTATACATCTCTTTTCAATTACCCTCATTTCCACGTGGCACATTGTTAATCCCACTCTTAATCCTTTTTCCTTTATAAGCATCTTAGCTCCTTCCCTGCTGATTTCAACCGTTATAGCTTTCATATAGTCGGCGTAAGGTCTCATCTTGCTTAGTTTAAATTCAAGGATTCCACCGGTTTTTTGTTCTATGGCTTTTTTCACATCCTCTATTTCTGTAGCTATCGTCATCCCCTTAATGTTGATCGTTGTGGTTTCTTCTCTATTACCTCCCTCGGTAATTGTCTGCCCGCCTCTCTCTTCAAGAATTCTTTTTATTTTCTCTGTATTTTCCTTATCTTTCTTTGTTGTTATCAACACTCTTCCATCTCTTGTCTTTCTTATGTTTTCTATTACTTCTGCCTCATTTCTTCCCTGTATCTGTTCTTTAATTGTCTTCACCGTTTCTTCGTATGTCTTTCCTTTACTCTGAACTATTAGAGCGTACGTTGACCTTCCTTTTGTCATCTTTTCTTTTTCTAGTTTTTTTTGCTGTGGTATATATCTGTATTTCAGTTTTTTCTGATCTGAACATTATTTCTACCATTGTTCTTAGCCTTTGTAGCGACATGCTCTTTATATGATGGATCGCTATTTTATCGTCACCTTTCAAAATATCTCGCGCACTTTCCAGATTTTTCCACATCTCCTTCTCATCTTTTCCGACTTCCACTTTGACAATCCTTTCTTTCTCGCCCGTAGTTATCCCCCTTACTTTCAACTCTTTCGTTATAACCACTTCCTCACAATCACCTTTTAGTTCTTCTAATATCGGGTATACTCTTTTGTACTGTAACTGAATACCTTTATTCATACTCGCGTCATCAGGTTCGATTAGCACTATTTTTGAGGTTATGGTTTTGTCCCATAGCGGATTTCCCTCTATTATATTAACATTTTTAAAATATCCCTCCTCTCAATTCCACTCAGCGACTTCTGTCCATTCTTCAAACGATCTTGCCTTATTTATCTTTTCTTTCTTTTCTCTTTCTTTTTTCTCCTTCTCCTCCCCTCCCTGTGTCGTTTGTGTCTCCTGTGTTTTAACTTCTTTTCTCTCAGCTCGACTCAGCCATTCCGATATTTCATCTCTGTTCATTATTCTCGCTAACCTTTCCATCTTTATAGTCACATCTTTTATTTCTCGTTTCGTATTCTGTTCTATATTTTGTCTTAGAACTTCTATCAACCTCAACATCTCTTCATTTGTCTTCCTCAGCACCATTGCTTGCTCGCTCGCATCTATTTCTCCTCTGTCCTCCATTCTTTTCCTCTTCTTTCCTTCATTCATAGATGAATTACTACTGAACGACCATGTTCTCACTTTTTTCGGTGTTTCCTTATCTAGTCCCGTGTCCGTTGCCTCCTCCAATTCTCCCTGCTCCTCATTAAGCATCTGCTGTATCATGGTTCTATTCAAACCTTCTTCCTCTTCAGATGACGATATGTCACCGGGGGGCGTTTTCGGTGGTGAACGGCCCATTAATGTGCTTCGTCTAAAGACGAGCTCCTTTTCTTCGCCTTTGCTGGAAAGGCCCTGTACTTTACGGTCTATGTAGTCGCGCGAGCTCGACCCTTTCTCGCGTGCAGTCCGCGGCCCTGTTTGTCCTGCGGACCCATCCGAGGCTTTTGTGTTTGATTCCACAATTACCATACGTGGAGATGTCAAGCGCCTACCTTACGCCCCGTTTTTTACCTACCGGCAGGTATACAATCACGCATGACTTCACTATTACTCCACACTACACCGAACACAAACATTTAGTCCTGTGTCCCTCGTATCTCCAGACAGGGGCTTTTTGGGATATCGCCGTCCAGGATCACACGGCCCCATGTTGGCTTTTGGTCCGCGCCGGGTATTTTATTTCCCCGGTACCCCCCGCGCATGCTAAGTGCAATGCATGCGCAGTGAGCTTTCCCCTATCCGTCACCTGGGGACGCGTCCGATTGGGGGAGCCACCCCCATCCCCCGGGCAAGCCCGGGGGCGGAAACCCAACCCAACCCAACCCAACCCTTTTTTTTTTTTTGCGAGGTCGGGGAAAATCTGCGAGCAAACATCTGGCCTGTGGTGTTGGACGGCCAGATAGTGTGGGGTTGGGGCTAAATAACCCCGACCCACTAAAAACCCCTTTCCTCGTCTTCTCTCCGGAATCCGCTGAAATTGCGTTTCTTCGGAGTGCCTGACATCGCCTTGCCTCTAGGGTGTTGTAGCGTTACCATCCGCCATCTCGCGCCATATAACAAAATAGAAACATAGGACTCCATTATTTTTTGCAAGAGCCTTTATTTTTAACATACCCGGTGTGTGGGGGGGGTGGTGGTAGTTGAAATCCTCCCCACTCCTCTTCTTCGTCGTTGTCACTTACTCTAGTTGCATCCGTTCGGGCTGCCTGGCTTGTTAGATCAGGATGTCCTCCCGTAGCACATAAAAAATCATATGACCACGTTATTTTATGTTTAAGTTGTTATCTTTTTACATACCCGCTTAGGGGGGTTTCTTGATAACCCCCCCCCCCTCTCTTCCCGGGCATTTCCTCGGGGTATTTCCTTTTCTTCCATCTTGTGCCTTCTCTCTCGTCTATCTCGGTCTCTCCCTCTCATCTTTGTCGGGCTCTCCCTCTCGTCCATCTCGGGCTCTCTCCACTTCATCTCCGCATCGGCAACAAATGTAAAATAACAGAGTTTAACTTTTTGAAATATTCTTTCTCAAAAACTCACCCACGACCAGGGGAGGTAGAAAGCTAATTCTCCTCCCCTGTGACTCCTCGTCTCATTCTTCATCGCTCCCACCTCGTCTCGCAGCTTACTCGTCTCCAATCCGTCTCCACCATTATGCAAAACAAAAGGACATCAACTTTTTGAAATATTCCCTTCCAAAAACTCACCCACGACCAGGGGAGGTAGAAAGCTAATTCTCCTCCCCTGTCACTCCCTATCTCCTCCTTCTCCACTTCTTGCTCGCTTGACACCTTACGTCTATCTTCATTCCACGTCGTCCAGGATTTCCTCTTCAGGTCTCCCTTTCTTGTTCTTCGTCTTTCCTTTGGGTAGCTATCTTTTGTCTCTCTGGCGTTCTTCTAGCTCTTTCTCTTTCATTATTGTACGTAGTAGCTGCATCACCACTTCGTTGTCTTTCTTACTACGTATTATCAATTCCGATATGTTTTCTTCTGTAACCCTATCTTTTACTTTTTCTTCTGCAATTCTTCTTTGTTGTTCGAACCTTTTGCATTCAAATACCGTATGACGCGGCGTATCCCTCTTGTTACAACCAAACCAACACATGTCTGATTCGGTCTTTTTTATTTCTTTCAAATAGCTTACGAATACCCCATGTCCAGTGATGGCCTGTGTAACGTAATAATCCGTCTGCGGGGCGACCTGTCTCCAGATACGGACATCTCTAATTAAATTTTTGGCCCAACCATTGTATTCGTCCCACCTCTGTTGCCATCTCTGGAGCACTTCCTGTCTGTGTTTTTCTCTCTGCGTACCTTTTGTCTCCCAGTTTTTCGTTCTTTCCCAGACTAGGAGGTCTAGTGGTGGACATCCAGCCAGCGCACTCGTCGCTTCGGTTGATGCCGTTCGGTATGCCGACGTCACTGTTATAGATATCTTCCTCTCCACCGATCTCAACATATTTCTATATTTTGCAAAGCAAAGTGCACTCTCCCATGCCGGTGCCGCATATAGCGCGACCGATTGTGTAACTGTTGCCAGTATTCTCTTTCTTCCCATAGTTATTATTCCTTTCTTCGGCATTATCTTTGCGAGGGTGTTGTGCATCTTTGTTGCCTTATCGGTTAGTTGTTTTACATGTTCTGTCATTCTACTATCTTTATCCATATACACACCTAGATATTTCACGGCTCCCTTACTTGCAACCTCGATTCCATCTACTGTTATCGACATAGTCTTTAACTTCCTTCTTCCTTCGAGTATCACTAACTCGGTCTTAGTTGGCTCCAGTTCTAGTCCTATCATTTCTAATATTCTTTTCGTTTCTGACACGCAGTACTCAGCCTTATCCTTAATTTCTTCCTTTGTTTTTCCGCTCACTACGATCGCCAGGTCATCAGCATATCCAATTACCTTAACTCCTTCTTCTGTTTTCTGCCGAATTACTTTGTCGTATACAACATTCCAAAGGGTCCCGCCAATGACGGATCCTTGTGGAACGCCACATGTAATTTGCTTCTCTGATCCACATGGAAGTACTATTGTTCTTTTTGTAAGATATGAATTTAAGATTCTTCTTATTCCGGTAGCAATTCCAGCTGCTTTCAATGCTTTTTTCACTTCCTCCCATGGGACCGAGTTAAAGGCGTTTTTCACATCCAGTAATATCATAATCCTGTAGCCTCTGTTTGTTAGTGACACTTTCTTCATTTCTCTTCCGTCCCTTACTATATCCATAATTGCATCTATCGTGCCTCTTCCTTTTCGGTACCCGTATTGTCGTTCACTGATTGTCTCCTTTTCCTCCAACTCTGCAACCAATCTATCGTTAATAAGCCTCTCAAGCTGTTTTCCCACTGAACTTAGTAAGCAAAGTGGTCTGTAGGATTTTTCTTTGTTTGACTTCTCTGGTTTTGGAATCAGAACGAGATTTGCTTTCTTCCAAATATCTGGAAAATTTCCTTGTTTCAGGCATTCATTGTAAACCTTGAGGAAGGCATTTGGTTCCGAATTGACACAAGCCTTGAGTATCTCGTTTGTGATACCATCATTCCCCGGCGCCTTCTTTACTTTAAGTTGTTTCAAAGCTGTCTCTAACTCCTCTAGAGTAAACAATTCTGTCTCATTTCTGTTTGCTTCATCCTCATCAGGTTCTTCTCTGCTATGCCCTTTCTGTTCCTTCCTTGGAAATAATTTCTTAAATTGATCTTCAATCGTCTCTTGATCTATATGTTCTTTCCTTCTGCTTCCAAACCTCTTTGTGACCACTTGATAGGCTGTTCCCCATATATTCTCTTCCAGCTCCGTGCACAATTCTTTCCATTTTTCTTCTTTCGACTTCTTAATGTGCTTCTTTAAACTCTTCTTCGCTTCCTTGTATTCTCTGGATATCTCGTCGATTAATTCTTGCGGCAACTGTCTTCTCTTACTTCTTATTATCTGTCTTCGCTTTGCAACGCAGGTCTTTCTCTCCTTCTCTATCTCCCTTGTCCACCAATAAACCGGTCTTCTGTTCCCCTGATCTGTTCTCTTTTTTAACGTTCTATTACAAGCCTCCGTTATTGCATTTACCAGTGACTGGGAGTTCAAGTTTTTTATTTTCTTTACTTCTTTTTTAAATGTTTCTTGTAGTATCTTTGATGTTTTCGATGTATATTTCCATCCTTTCTTTTCTTCTACTTGTTGCGTTTCCGTTGTTGTTTGTATTTCATAGACTATAGGGGAGTGATCGCTAAGCATCTCCATCTCTTCTCTCACTCTCCAATTCACTATCTCATTTGCCCTCTTTTCTGTTATTATTGTGAGATCTATTATGGATGTTCCTCTTGTGCTTCTATAAGTGGGTATGCTTCCGTCATTTGCTATTACCATGTTGTTCTTTATGATCCACTCCTCTAATAGTCTTCCGCGGCCATTTAGTATCGAATCTCCCGCCATAGGGGTCCTGGCATTGAAGTCGCCTCCAATTACTACCGTTTTATTTGTTCTTCTCACTATTCGTTCTAATTCATCTAGTAGTTGTTCAAAATTCTCGATTGGCTTATTCGGAGAGAAGTATACTGATATGAAGACGTATTGGTGCGTTTCAATCCCTATATATCCTGTTCCTTTATACCTTTTCAATGGGATTCCGACCTTCTTATTTATACTGATAAAACAATCAACCCCCACGTCAGTGTGCAGACTTTTTGCTTTCCTAATATTCGGCTCTTGTCCATTATCACATCAATACCCAGTTGCTCGCTCTCTCTCTGAATCAAATCGTGACAATCCCACATTCTATTACAGTTGAGCTGGAGTAGTTTTATTTCTGTCTTTGGTTGCATTGTTGTTATATCTAATTACTTTGTTCTTGTTTTCCTGAGAGGCGATCCACTTTTCGCCACTTAGACGGGCCTTCTGGAGTTGTTTCTGGTGTACTTTGGTTGGCCCTCTCTCTTTTTTTCTTGCCTTTTTTCTTCTTGCTACTAGTTTCTTTAAATCTTGTTTCAGCTGTTTCAGTTTCTTCCTCATCTTCATCATTTTTGCCTTGTTGTTGCAACTCTTCTTGTCTATTCTCTTCATTCTTCTTTACTTCCTCACTTTCTCCTTCTTTTCTCCTTTCGCTTCCCTTTCTTGTTATTCCTTTCCTATATGTCGGGCACGTTGTTGTACCAGCCCTGTGCCCATCTTTATTACAATCCGGACACCTTGTCTCATTTTTGCAATCTTTTACTTGATGGTCCTGTTGTCCGCAGTTGTAACACCATTTACTTTTATCTTGTCCCTGGCAATCTCTGGCCAAATGTGATGGAGACCAGCATCTCATACATTTTTGGATTATCTTTCTTTCTTCTACTTGACACATAGTCAGTCCTATTCTAATCCTCTTTTCCCGTATCATTATCTCCGCTGACTCCTTTCCCATTTCAACTGTTATCGCTCTCATGTATTCTGCAAATGGTCTTAATTTGCTCATCTTAAATTCGGCTTCTTGTCCTATTCTACATCTTATCGCCTCCTCTATCTCATTAATTTCAACTGCTGTTGTCATTCCCTTTATGTTTATTGTTCTTCTCTCTACTCTTCTTGGGTCTCTTCTTATTACGCTTTGTCCTTCCTGTTCCAATATTTTCTGCACCGCTTTGGTCCCTTCCTCATCTTTCTTCGTTGTTATCAGAACTCTTCCATCTCTTGTTTGTCTTATTCCTTCTATGAATTGAGTTTCTGTTCTACCCTTTAATTTGTTTTTTATTCCCATTACTGTTTCGTCGAATGTCTTTCCTTCGTTCTGTAATACCAAAGCATACGTGCTTCTTTCTTTCCTTGCTTTCTCCTCTTCTTGTTTTCTACTCGTTGTGTAAATTTCCACCTTGGTTTCTGTCGGTCTAAATACTACTTCCAGCATTTTCCTCAATCTACCAACCGTCATGCCGTTTATGTGGTGTATGGCAATTTCTCTTTCCTCTTTTAGGGCCTCTCTCATAGCGATTAGGTTTTGCCATGTTTCCTTCTCTGTTCCCCCTACTTCCACTCTCACAATTCTTTCTCTTTCCTCAATCCTCTTTCCCTTCACCTTTACTACTTTTATCACCTCCGCTTCCTCACACTTATCTTGTAGGTCCTCCAGTATGGGATATGCTCTCTTATATTGTAGTTGTATACTCTTCTCCATAGCTTTGTCATCGGGTTCTATGAGCACTACTTTAGCTTTAATCTCTTTCTGCCATACCGGATTTGCCTCTTTTACCATCACGTTTTTAAAGAGTTCTTCTTTCCATTCCAAGCTTGCTACCTCATCCCATTCCTCATAAGTGTTTGCGTTTTGTATTCTTTGTTTTTCTATTTGCTCTCTCTCTTCTGTATTTTCTACTTCAATATTTGCTTGAGTGCTCTGTGTCTTAACTTCTGCTTTCGTATTTTTTCCTATTAATTCTTCTAGGTCGCTTCTTTCGAAGACTCCTGCCAACCTGTCCATCTTCTTCGCAATCTCTTTTATTTCTCTTCTCGTGTTCTGTTCTATATTTGCTCTCAATGTGCTTATCAGCTTCACCATCTCTTTAATTGACTTTTTTATCAGTCCCGCTTGCTGATCTTCTTCTCTCCTTTCTTCTGCGCTTTCTATCCTCTCTCTTGGTACAGCTATCCATGATATTGGTTCGCTACCAATGGACCCAACCCAACCCAACCCAACCCAACCCTTTTTTTTTTTTTACGAGGTCGGGGAAAATCTGCGAGCAGACATCTGGCCTGGGATGGTGGGCGGCCAGATAGTGTGGGGTTGGGGACACAGGCCCCGACCCACTAAAAACCCCTTTCCTCGTCTTCGCCGGAAACCGCCTGGAAGGCGTTGCATCGGACGTGGCCCTCTTCTCCGGCCTCCTCATTCAGCCGCACTGTCTCGATTCCACAAAAACAGCAAGAAGCAAACAAAACATCTCCATTACTTTTTGTCAGTTTTATTATAGTTATACGTACCAGGACGGGGGGAGCTCCATTTGGCAGCCCCCCCTTTTTTTTTCTTCTCCATCATCCACTGCCTTCTCTTCCCCCATCATTTAGCCGCACTGTCTAGGACTCGATTTCAGGGAAACAGCAAGAAACAAACAAAACATCTCCAATTACTTTTTTGTCAGTTTTATTATTGTTATTACGTACCAGGACGGGGGGAGCTCCATTGGCAGCCCCCCCTTTATTTTCTTCTCCATCATCCGCCGTCTTTAGCCACACTGCCTGGTCTTGGGCTTCTCAGTCGCTCAGTTGTTCTCCGTTTCTCTCTCATCCCTTTCCTTCGTCATAATGACCTCCTTCACAAATTCTTCCACGATCTTCCACTTTTCTTCACACTCTAGCATGACTTTTGTGCTATTTTCTGGCGTTAGTCTAATGTTTAGCTTTTCCCAGGTTTTCTCTCGTCTTTCTTTCCATTTTCGGCACACAAAGAACGTGTGCTCCACGTCGTCTACTTCATTTTCGCAATAGTCGCACGTTTCTTCCTCCCTTCTATTGTGCTTGTGGAGGTAGGCCTTAAAGCAGCCGTGACCACTCAGAAACTGGCATATATAATAATTTACTTCCCCCCATTGCCGAGTGGCCCATGATTTAACATTGGGAATCATTCTCTTTGTCCATTCTGCCTTTCCGGTGTTCTCGGCCCATCGGNAATCTCTTTTATTTCTCTTCTCGTGTTCTGTTCTATATTTCCTCTCAATGTGCTTATCAGCTTCACCATCTCTTTAATTGACTTTTTTATCAGTCCCGCCTGCTGATCTTCTTCTCTCCTTTCTTCTGCGCTTTCTATCCTCTCTCTTGGTACAGCTATCCATGATATTGGTTCGCTACCAATGGATCTAGCTCTCTCCTTCTCTCTTTTCTGTTCAACTTGTTTTTCTGTTGATGCAGTTCCCACCGCGGGCGTTCTCGGTGGTGATCGCCCTAAGAGGCTGCTTCGCCTAAAGGCTGCAACCTCTATGCCTTGGCTAGCAAGGCCTGGTAAACTTCGGTCTTCATAATCGCGTGAGGTCGACCCTTCCCCACGTGTGGTCCGCGGCGCTGTTTGGCCGGCGGGCCTATCCGAGGCTTTGGCATATCTATCCATTAAACCATTGTTCCAGATGTCAGGCGCCTAGGTTACGCCCCGTTTTTAACCTACCGGCAGGTATACACTCACAGAGGACTACACTGCTACACCACATTACACTAAACACCAAACACTATCCCGTGCTCCCTGCATCCCGGCAGGGGCTTTGCGTGGGGTATTGTCGCGCGGGACTACGCGACCCCAGTTTTTTTAGGAGGTTTGCTCCTCCACCTGTAAGCCCAGGTGGGTACCCTTGTGGGGTGCTACCGGCCGGGCCAACCGGACCCCAGTTTTTTTACGAGGTATGCTCCTCGAGCTCAGGCGGCCTCGGGTTCGCTAAGCCCGTACCCAGTGACTCCTCACTGGGCCCCTGAGGGGAACCCAACCCAACCCAACCCAACCCTTTTTTTTTTTTTTTTTACGGGGTCGGGGAAAATCTGCTAAACAGACATCTGGCCTGGGGTGTTGGGCGGCCAGATAGTGTGGGGTTGGAGTAGAAACCCCGACCCACTAAAAACCCCTTTCCTCGTCTTCTCTCCGGAACCGCCAGAAAGGCATTTCTTCAGAGTTGGCATCTTCTTCTCTTTCTTCATTTTCCTCCATTTTTGGCATGAAACAAAAGACACATTTCATTAATTTTTTATAACTATTTTTTGTTACCTCATACCGGGAACGAGGTGGGTGGTTCCCACCTCGTCTCCTCTTCTTACATCCCTCTCTTCCCTTTCTCTCTCTCTTTCGTATATCTCTTTTATTTTCAAGACTTTCGTGACCATCTTAGTAATAAAGTTCCAATTATTTTCACTTTGCAACATAACACGTACCACGTTCTCCTTGCCGAGCTTTGTCCTGCATTCTTTTTCACAAGTTGTTCTCTGTGTTTTAAATTCTTCACACTCGAAGAACGAATGGTTAGGGTCGTCCTTTTGTCCACAGTACCAGCATGCATATGTCTCTGCCTTCCTTATTCTGAGCAAGTACGTGCCGAAAACACCATGACCTGTCAGAAATTGCGTTACATAATAGTCGGGTTCACCCCATTTCCTCATTATCCACGTTTCTATATTTGGAATCAGTTCTTTTGTCCAACCTTCATATTGCTCCCATCTTAACTGCCATTCATCCATCACCCTGCTTCTAGCTTCCTTCTTAAATTCCTTTCCTTTTGCATATATATCGGTGTTTTGCAAGAGTTTAGAATTTACTCAGTTAATTAACAATGAAAATGAATTGTTTCGAATAAAATAAAATGTCATTGAATTAGAAAGAAA